>JAQFVV010007242.1:0-123893 GCA_028023455.1 Epiperipatus broadwayi | reverse complement strand
TTCATGGTAGATGATAAAGGTATATGTATATAAAAAAAATAAAAAAAACAATGAGTTGTTCTAATTGCTCTAAAAAACTTTATTGATAAATGCCAGCAAGAGAAAGCACTTAAAAAATCTCTATTTAGAAACCACACTCTAATCTCAGACCAATGGTTTCATGCTTTAGCACTTCTCAATGAGGCGCTGGGATAGTTTCCACTTAATAGAAAACTTTTAGATAAATGCTGGCTTTGGATTGCTATTTTTAGATCTTCTGTCTTAAACTATCCTAGTACCTCACTGAGGAGTGCCAAAGCATGAAACCATTGGTCTGAGGTTAGGGTGTGGTTTCTAGATAAAGATTTTAAAGTGCTTTCTCTTGCTGGCATTTATCAATAAAGCTTGTTACAGCAATTAGCACAGTTCATTATTTTTTTTTATTTACAAGCTTAAAAGGATTAGGTCATGTGATATATGACTTTATTTTTTTTTTTTGTATATGTATATAGTTTAAATAACTTGTTGAGTATCTGAATCAATAAACATACTTCCTGACATTTTAAATTAACAGTAACAATTGTATTAGGAATATTACATTAGAAAATTAAAATATTAAACTTTACAAAACAAAATTAAAAATTCAACTTTAAATCTTTATATATTCCCCTGCTCCCTATCCCCAAATATTCATTATTTGTAAAAATCAATGTTTCTAATAGTGATTGGTATGTCTCACTTTCTTAGAATAAAATATACCTAATCTATCCTATAGATAGATGTAGATATTGTATTTAAAACTTAAATTTTATTTATAAAATAAATTATAAGCATTACTAACTCAGCTTATAATTTATAAATGTAATGGCAGATTTGTATTATACATATGAAAGTAAAATAGATTAAGACAACATAGAATTTGTATGTTGACCGAAATGAGAACTTTTGTAGCTAATAAAAGATAAATTTTATTAAAGACCAATTATTTAGCACATTCAGAGCTTTTACATTTATTTATAATACTAACATATATTATTGTAAATTTTGAGTGATCTGAAGTCTCTGTATTGCTTTTCTATTAAGTGTCCAAGTTTCAGATCCATAAGTACGAACTGGTAAAACACATTTATTAAAAACATCCTTTTCAAACACATAGGCATATTTCCTTTTAGTATCAAGTTATTTCTACCAAAAGCACTCCAAACAATAATCTGACCAAGATATTTGTAGCTGTTAACTTCTTCTAAAACTTATCATAATCAATCTTTATTTTCATATTTTGAGAAAATCCATTAAACATGACTTTAGTCTTTTTAACATTTGTCTTTAGTCCTACTTTCTTACTTTTATCTGATAACTCTTGCAACATTTCCTGAAGCTCTGAAGCATTATTTGCAAAAACAACTACATCATCTGCAAAATCTAAATGATTTAAATCATCTCCATTTATTTTCACTCCTTTAGCTTCCCATTTTAATCCACAAAATACTTCTTGCAGCACTGCTGTAAAAAGTTTCAGAGATATGGAGGCACCCTGTCTTACACCTTTCTCAAAGAAGTATGGAGAGATGCATGTTAGTAGTAACAAGAAGAAATCAAAAATGCAATATATGGGTAAGAGAACAAACAGGGGTTACTGACCTCATTGAAAAAATTAAAAGACTGAAGTTGGACTGGTCATATTGCTAGAAGAGATGATAATAGATGGACAATTGAAATCTTTAACTGGATTCTAAGAGATTATAAAAGACGCAGAAAGATATTACATGTGAGATGGATGGATGAAATAAGAAAGTGTGCAGGGGTGATGCAGAGAAGAGAATCTAAAGATCAGAGAAGGTGGATTGAACTTGGAGAGACCTTCATCCTGCAATGGAATGATAATGGTTGATAGTGATGATGATTATTATTGTAAACTATGTAATTCATTATAGTACTGTTACTATAATTATAAATTTCAATAATATCTTTTATATCATATTCATTCTCTACTTAGAAAGTTTGAGTCTGTGCTCATGTAACAAAACCATAATTTGTCTCTAATAATATCTATTCAATGTAATTTATTAATCCATTAACAACTTAGGTTCATCTAAAAAATTATATCTCCATTACTATTGTAATCACCTAAAGCCTTAATAATCTTTATTATCCAATCATTAAACTGAAGGTTATCCAGGTTTATCCACTTAATTAATATTTTTATAGTGTACTTTTTATTACAACACTTTCACACAAGATAGAGTCTGGTTTCTATCAACTTTTTATACCTTATGCAGGGATGTAATCATAAACATATGACTAAAGACATGTAACAAAGAAGTATGATCTCCCAAGATGCACATTTCATGTTGAACCAGCACTCATCAGTTGGTTCAGATTACAACTCTCACACATATCTTTATCATTGTTCAATATATATATATATCCAATTACACAATTTAATTGATATGTGTCAAATTTACTGTCTTCACAACTTTGACACAAACCATTTGATAGAAATATATTAATAATTTTACTAGTTATTGATTAGATTAGAGATTATTTACTTAATTAACAATATTTCTGTAGTGTAATTTTTTTTAAACTACTCTTACACAAGATTGGGACTGGCTTCTATCTGTTTTAACACGTTGTAGAGGGATGTAATCATAAACATATGACCAAAGATGTAAAAATATGTATGAACCCTCAAGATACACATTTCATGTTGAACCAGCACTCATCAGTTGTTCCAGATTACAATCTCCTATGCATATTTTTATCATTGTTCAATATATATAGATAGTCATCTAGTGCATTTTAATTGATAAGTAACTGTCCTCACACCTTTGATACCAACTACTTGATTAAAATATAGTAATAATTTTTATTAGGCATTCATTAGACTAGGGATTATACTCTTAATTAATAATATAATTTTCACTACCCGACTCAGACAAGGTAGGGACTGGTTTCTATCCACTGGAGAGTTGTAATCATAAACATATGATCAAACACATGTAAAAAATGTATGATCCATAAAATGCACATTTTGTGCTGAATCAGCACTCACCAGTTAGCACAGATTATATGTCTTTGGTCATATGTTTATGATTACATCCCTCTACAAGGTATTAAAAGCAGACAGAAACCAGCCCCTGTATTAGAGTCATGTAGTAAAAATTACACTACAGAAATATTCATTAAATATGTAATGCCTTGTTTACTATTTTCACTTTTTATGAACTATCAGCTAACTGATTTTAACAATTCAATAAGTAATAATAATATTAGGAGTCTCAACAGGACTTTCAATTAACATATGACATTGAAAATATGTGTGTATAGACTTCATTTTGTGTAGATCTTTGTGATTAAAAGTTTTATTAGCTTTTGTTACATATTAGCCCATTTGATCTGTTAGTAAAAGCAGGAAATTATATTTTGATTTAGCACGCCTTTTTTAATATTATTGTTTCTAACATTACGTAGCTGAAGCAGTAAAGTATTACGTAAAAGAAAAATTTAACGAGAAAGCACATATCAATTCATGTTGAGTATTTACCACTTTATAAATCTTAAAGCATAATTTTCCTTTTTAGACACAAACAAGTATTTGAGACATGCTTTCTTTAAAATAAATGGGTGCAGAAAGGTTTGCGCATAAAATCCTTATCTAATGCCTACTCATTCCATTGTGCCTCTGTGTCAGCAGCTTGTGTAAGCATAAAGAATGGTGATTATGCGATGTTTAGTGGCATAAATAAACAATTAAATAAACTTAAGTAAAATATTTTTTGCTATTGCATAATTCTTTATATAAACTCATATATTTTCTTTGATGGAGTATTTACTTACTGTAATAAATATGTGCTTCCAATGAAATAATTTTATTAATGCTATCTTCTGTGATTTCCATGGGATTTACTTAACCCACTGGATGGTAGATCGGGCCACACTAAGACAGCCTAATGCAATTGGATACCAATTACATAAGTTGATTACTTGATATAATTATATAACCAATCACTACTTACGATGAGTGTATTGAAGAACATTATCAGTTTAAAGACTATTGCTAATAATGCTGACACTACAACCATATTATTTCCTGCTCATTATGTAAATATAGCTTTGACATCTGAGAAGACTAGAATATTTATTAGTTTGGTCTGATAATACTATTTAATACAATAGCATCATTAGCAACCAATATTTAAATTTACACTCATTAGTGAACATCCCATCAGCACTGAACCATAGTTTAGGATTCATGAACACCAGTCGTGATTTTGCACTACTTAGCTTAACATAATGAACTGTATAAATGAAAAGTAAACAAAGACCAAAATAGAAAACAATTGAACTACAGTTTTATTCCACATAATGGCAATCTTGTGCATTATCCCCAATATGGGTGCACAATGCTTGATAAAACATAGGCCATTCTCTTTCTAGGTAATGATAAATTACATTATCTTTTGTTATTAATTTAAGCAAAACACAAAAGCATATATATATATAATATTTAAATACATGTATATTGTCTATACTAAACTTAATGTAATTATACATTAAGTTTAGTATAAACAATAAACATGTATTTAAATATTGCATATTCAGGCTATATTCTGCCCATCCTTCTGTATAATTAAATTGACATATTAAGGTCCCATGTGTGAGGATCAGATTGACAAAAGAACAACATGGGTATGACACTAATATTGGCATCATCAAGGGCTTTGAAAATTTCATCTTTGGCTGGTTCAGCTTGGGATAAACATGTTGCAATGTCTTTTTCACATGTATATGGTCATGTGTATCAATGGTATAACATGGATTGGATGGCGGTGGGGAGTTTGAAAGTCTGAGTTCAAGTCCCTTACATATATATATTGTGATCTTGTGCTATTGCACACGATACTATTTAGATGCCTTAATTAAGAGTTTATGCTATTTTTTAAAAAAATAAGAGAATATAACATAATAAAATTTATTGTGATATAAAAATATGTGTGAATTATACTATTTAAGTTTTGTTTAGTTGATTTAATTAGTCTATTCAAGTAACTATGAGTACTTAGTATAAAATTTTAGATTGATATAAGTAGTTTTAATATTTAATAATAAATATGCTTATAAGATGAAAATTGAAATTTAGCTCATGCTTAGTTTAAAAAAATTAAAGCTAAATGAAGTTTACATATAGGGTAAGGCTGATTAAAGCTAATTTTTCTGTTTAGAAAACTATAAACTAATTAGTGAATTTATTAATGATATAATATTATTGTTAAATTCATTATTAGAATTGAATAATAATTTGTTTAAGTTATTGCTTTATTAGAGCTCAAAATAGTTAAATAAAGTGACATGGCCTAGTGGTTAGCATAGTTGCCTTCCAAGCAACTGGCCCAGGTTCACTTCCTGGTCAACACATTTGACACATGAAAAAAATATTGAAGTTAGTTAAAAATAAACAGGTTAACTATTAAACATTAAATTTAAAGAATATAGTGTAAGTTCTGGTATGTGTGTAAGAGATTATAAGCATGTATGTTGATTTATTAAAATGTTATTTATTACAAGTAAAGTTAATTTAAGTTTATTTATTTAAAAATATTTATGATTAATTCAGTATTAAAAAGTGTTTAAAATATATAAGATTACAAGTTTCTTATAAATGAAAGTGATAATTTATAAAGGTAATAATTTAAAAATAATTATTCATTTTAGTGTTTTATTTTTTTTATTATTTTCATTAAATAAGTTTTTTTAAAAAAAACTAATGGAAAATTTTAAATAATCACCTGGAAATAGATCAATGTGATGTAATTTTTATTTAGTTCCTGGTTGTAGTGTGCATAATTCATGATAGAGGTCAGGAATAAAGGTGTGACTAATTAAAATGCCCATCAAAATAGGGAAGGTATAAACAAAGGGATTTTTAGTATGTGGGGTAATCTCAGCTCAGATCTCTCTTCAATTTATCTAAAGAATTCTCAATAAGAAGGCATTATAATTTAATTTCAACTTTTATTCTCAATTAAATTTGATAATTTGTTTATATAAACTCTTATTATTTATTAAGTAATCATGTGCTACTAGAAAAAAAGGTGTTAAATCTTCTCATGCTTTAATCTAATCAGGAAACTTCCAAAGAAATTAGAAAAATGCCTAAGAAAAGCTGGTGTTGTTATTTTCTTAAAGTGTTAAAGGAGTGTTGATGAGTTTATAGTGGTGTTCTTCTGCTGATTAATCATTACCGATACTTAAAAAAAATTGTATGTTTTCTGTTATCTTTTCAAAACTATATAACATATAACAGGGACTTTGTACTGAGCCATGTCTGTTGTTTATTTCTTACCTTTAGTCCAATAATATTACAATTCACCATTGATACATTTTTAAGATTTACGTTAAAATTAAAGAAAGAAATGCTTCAACAGAAATTGACTTTGTCTGACTCAGAAATGATTCACTCTTGACAATTTGAGTAATAATAATTTTATTTTAAAACATTTTCTTTATAATGGTGTTAAATGCTGACTTGCATATTTTATAAAAAAAAAATGTTAAAAATGAGCTTTATTCCAGTTAATCTCTAAGAAATTAATTATATTACTGTTTCCAAGAGAATATTTCTAATGTGAAATGAGTTGATGTATTGAGGTGAAGTCTTTAAAATATATATATATATTGCTTCAAATGAACAATAATAATAGGCATAAGGAAAAACTTCTAGTTTCAAAAATATCATGGAATGTGAAAGCTATTTAAACTGCTTATTTTACAAAATGAGAAAAAATCTATTAAATTACAATCATTAGTTACCTTATGGATGAATAAAATTATAACTTAAAGAATATAAAATGTTGTTTAGAATAAATGAACTGTTAATTCAAAAAATATATCCATGGAAAATGTTAAGAAAAATATCCCTCATAATATATCTGCTGCTGGAATAAAATGAATAAAACAAGCTATAGCAAACTGTAGTAAGTAGATGTATATGTGGAGGAAATAGATTTGAACCTAGTGCAGTTATTTTTTTTTGGAAGTGTTGCTATTTTGTGTATCATTTGTCTCCAGAAGGACATGAATGCTTGTGTTATTTGAAAATATAACAAATTATTGGTGCACTGCTTCTAAAAATGATTCACCATACAAATGACATTATTTCCCACATCAGGTAGTTCATTGTGGAGGATCTCAGATATAGAACTATGGATTTTTTTACAAAAAAAAAAATTATTATTCTTTTAAATTTCTTTTAATATTAATTCAAAAGTGTTTTTAATGACATAGTAAAATTTATGCATTTTTATTATTATCTTAATTAAGGTTAGATTTATACATTTCTTTATTTTTATTTTGGTTTAAAGTAAAGTATCTATGATATACTTGTCCAGATAAAGATACCCATTTCTTTACATTGCTAGTATTTTATTAATACACAAGATATATAATTATAAGTAAACAGTCAATATCTCATTTATCAGAAGGTCGTAAAAAATTTACTAATTATAATATAATAATTTTATTATGAGATTATTAATATGATAAGGTATTTATCATACTATATTTATGTAAATAAATCATTTTTTTATAGTGTGATGTTTGTAAACTGTAATATTTAACACAGCATTACACTGTTGCACATGCACTTTGAAGATTTTAACTATAAATGAATGAATACTAACACTCAACCACATGATAAAGTCTTTGGAAAAGATAGAATGTATCTTTTCCAAAGACTTTATCATGTGGCTGAGTGTTAGTATTCATTCATTTATAGTTAAAATCTTCAAAGCGCTTTTTCAAAGACTTTATCATGTGGTTGAGTGTTAGTATTCATTCATTTATAGTTAAAATCTTCAAAGTGCATGTGCAATAGCGTAATGCTGTGTTAAATATTACATACTATATTTAGTAATTTTGCATTTTCTATTTACATCCATTTTAGTTTTAAAATATTATGCTACTATTAACTGAATATGTGTATTTCTTATTATTTGTAAAATTTGTTATACTATTTAAAGTATTTTTAAAGTCACTTTGATTTGTATTTATTTATTGGTTTTGTACATTATTTAGTGTATGTATTTTAGAGATAGAAAATTTATTTCTCTCATATTTCAGTGATATTTTTTTTCTCTTGCCATGGTTATGCCAAGGATATATGCTAATCCTGTTTTATAATTGTGGAATGCATGTGACTTTTGAACATTGTGTTTTAATTATATTGTTCATTGGAAGATTTTGAGCGTTGCTCTCCCCAATGTTTGGTATTTTTTTCATGAGCAGATTTTATTTTGGTATTTTATTATTGTCATTTTTGCTTAGCTAGCATAACTAGATCTGTAGATAAGATTTTTCTTTGGTTTATATTCCATTTCCATATGCTAGGACCTTGTCCACACATATATTTAATTGAGAAAAGGTATTAAGAATATGCCATTGCTTATTTCTCATTTGTGTAGTGTGACTCTGAGCAGCCTTTCCATCATGAAGATGTATATTTTATATTCCACCATGTGAAGTGAAGTCAGTGTATGTGTTAAAGTTTGTTATGGCAATTGATAAGTTAGAATTTGAAGCATATTGCCACTTCAGGGACACTTTTCTATTCATAGTGTTAAGTAAATTAAAGCCTTTTCCTCATGATGTTATCTAGTTTATATTCCACCATGTGAAGTGGAGTCAATGTATGTGTTAAAATTTGTTATGGCAATTGATAAGTTAGAATTTGAAGCATATAGTCGCTTCAGGGACACTTTTCTATTCATAGTATTTAGTAAATTAAAATAATGTATGTATTGTATTATTAGGTCTTGCCAGCAGTTTACAAGAAAACCAACAAATGTGTTAGTAATTTAATGTTAATGTGTGAGAACAGTACAATAAGAGATGCACATATGTAGTATTATCATCATCACCATCCAGAAGTAGTTCATCGATGGATTGGTAAGAGAATTAAAGGTTTAAATAATTTATTACATGGACATGGTTAGAATCTAATATGTTGTATGTGTGGCTTCTGAAGAGTTTTCTTATTTTATTGTTATTAAGTTAACAAAATGCGAGACAGTAGTGGTCTTATTTATGTCTTGTATGATAATTAATATTATCATGACAATCTGCTGAAAATGTTTAGCCATATATCAGTTAAGGATTAAGTTTTCTAATTTTATTTTAATGCTATAAATAGAGTATTATTAGTTAATATGCTAATCAATAGTAGCCAACTGGACATGAAAGTATATCTTAGATATTATTATAAATTATATTTTAAAAGCCTTAATAAATGATTATTCTATAGCAATTGCATGATGTAACAGTCAGAAAACATGTGACTCGTAAACATAATGCAGAATTCGACCACCACACAGAACAGCAGCACCATCGAGGTAGCGAAGCCACCCGTGGTACTGAGTACGAACATAGTTTGTCGGTTCCACAATACAATCCGCGAAACAACGCATCTGTTGTGACATTAGTAAATATTTCTTTAGGCACAGTGGTCAGGGATATGCAAGAGATTCATGATTTATTTTCGAGTTAGCCAATAATCAAACTAATATTAGTTAAACATTCATATTTATATAATCGAGGAAATATTATATAGAATGGGTATCGAATAAATGAAACGTAACTGCAGACGTATAGTTTAAAATTATTTATTAACACATTTTAATAAGATCATTTACTAACAATATTTTATGGATTAAAAGCTTCAGTAGCGGGATTTGCGACATGATTATATTTTAAAGAATACATTTATTTATTTGTTTACAAAAGGAATTCATTTATTTGAAGGCGTAATCTAGCTACCTAAAATTCTCGAGTAAGTATTTGTAATGCATGTCTGGAGGGATTTATACCTTTGCAATGCAAGAGTCTAAAGTAAGATTTAAGAGTAGCAGCGGACATATATTTATTTAATTAAAATATTTATTTTATGACTAAGGGCAAACATTTATTTGAGAGTGAATTATGAAGATAATGCAGAGGCGGAGTGATATATAGAGTAATAAAATTAAGTAAAGGAACACATGGTACGCTTTAGAAAGGCGATATGGAATGGCAGTATATCGAAACTGCAATGCCGTGAATGAGTTTATAAGAATGTCGGGCTGGTCTCTGCCATCGGCCCGATGAAGTAAGGTGTCACATAAGCATAACCAGGGACAAGCGGTCCATGTCGCAGTTTGCCAGCTGGCTGCATGATGTCGTCAAGTCCTACGGGAGCACCCATTATGTCCGCTTGTGTAGGACGACTGGGGTTAATTTCAACCCTGAAGAATCCGGAAATTTCATGGCGGAATGGGTCATCGCATCTCTAAAATGTAACACATGTATAATGTATAAACGATTATGATAAGATTTAAATAGATTTCTAACTCGGCCCTACATTATCAACATTTACTAAAAGAATGTTGGCGACTCTCAAAGAAATGTAATTTTCTAGAATTATTCATTAAGATTTAATAAATACAAAACGTATATAAACTGGGAGTTATTACAACTAATATGCCAGCCATTTGCGAAGTAGTAGACCCTGCATCACAATAAATGATGCATTGAATGCGTGTCGATTTATATGAAAGTTAAGTGATTTATGAAAGTAAATATTAATGAAAATTTGACACGCATTCACTGTTTCAAGCGATCATAGATTTAGATTTTGAAAATTGAGACAATTATGAGCATGCAATAATTAAATAATAACTATAGATAAAAATGTAGATTTTAGAAATACGCACCCAAGAAAGATAGAGTGAGGTAAGCTAGATTATTAGAGAAATTGACAATTGTATGTTTGCATTTGATTTTATAAATGTAATGTCATAGTTTCCTTTTCTTTCTATGTTTACCTCAATAACAATCATGTAACTGTCAATTGATTTTCTTGTTATGTAAACTAATGAATAAATAAATTTCATTAATAAATAAAAAAAAATATTAATTATTCAATTTTAGTTATACAAATGATAGTTTTTACATTTTTTGCATACTGTTTTGTTTCCTTGCCCTATTTCTTTATTCTGCAGCTCACAGTACCGCTATGAATATGAGGCAAAAGGCCTCGAAAGCACTTAGCTTGTAATAATTTCTGTGTATCTTTATAGCTTCTCATTCAAGTGTGTCATACGCTTTGTTAATTTTTATATAAGTAATATGAAAAAGAGCTATAGCACGTTATTAGAGTACTCTAGAGTTTGAGCACAGACAGGTACCTGTTTTATACCAAGTTTTCCGAGTACATTGGTTTAGTAGCAAATAGTTCATGAGTGGCAATTCTTCCTTGTATTTAGATGTCTCATTTACTTTAACAGCAGCAGCAGATCTTCATGGTGAATTTATGACGGGCAATGGAAAGTTCAGCATCCGATAGGCTATCTCCCGATGGAGAATAATCTAGGTGCTTTTACTTGGTCATACCTTGGCAGGAACAAATTATTTTTATATTTTGGAGACTCTCAGTGATCGAGAGCAAAGCTAAAGTTTAAGGGAATATCTCCAGCAAGTCTAAGATGGCCTCTTTTCTTATCTTGATCTCTCACATTTTTGTTAAGGTATTTTTAGGTTCTACTTAATCTGCCCTGAGGATAATCAATCCATTTTGTTGGTTTTAATTATAAAGAAAGCTGCCCGTTCTATTGTTTACATTTTACATTTACTAATTACATTTTGGGGAATTTTTCTTTAATTAATCTATTATCTAACACTGACCGATGCTTTTAAATTTCAAAGACAAAAAGAGAACATAAGATTATTTTAACTTTTAATTAAATATTACATCAGATTTTTTTAGAATTATTATTAAACGAAATTTAAACAAAGCAATAAATACGAACTTTATAATCCAAAATAAATGATTAAAATTATACAAAATTATATAACTAAAAGAAATCTAAATTATATTATTTTATCCCTATTTATTGCCTTTAATTTGAGATCGAAATGTGTGCGTGTTTATGCTGAATTCTACATATATTTATACATTTTTAATATTGCTACACACACAATTCGATACCAAAAAGTTTAAATTTGGGCGGGATAGACTGGTCAGTGAGAGACGACAGAAAAAAGGTGAAACTTAAGATTCGAATACGAATCTTACTGTTTCAATGAAGAATATGTTTGACAGTAGGTCAACGTGATAGCAAATTGTTTTGCTTTGAGTGTATCATAAAATAAAATAGTGTTTAGCTAAATTAGATGTTAACAGAAGAAAATTAAGAAGTTTGAGTTAACAAAACCACCCAAAGGTTTGTATAAATAATTGATTAGTTTGCAAGGAGCTAGGCGATTATTTTGTTTATTATTTATACATCTTGTACAACAAAACAGTGCTTATGTTTACAGATTATTATTTTTTTTTGTGAAAGTTTTTTTTTTCATATTTCATAGCATCGGCCGGGACGCGAACCCACAACTGTCTGCGATGACCTCTCGGCTAACAACGCTTGACGTAAAGTGAATTTGATGTCAATTGTCAGTAAATGTGTTTTATTATTATTATAATTTAGTTTGTGTCTCTATATATGATTTCCTGAGTCCTGAATTATTAATTGTTTTACCGAAATCTTGGTTTAAATCAGATAAATTCTAATAAGATACCGATCCAAGCTTAAAAATGCAAAGTTGCTTAAGAATTTACAATTCCAAATGTTGGAGTTGCATTTAAAATTGTTCATTTTGATTTACTTTGAATTGATTTTAATTTAAGACTGCATATTATTTAATTATTCCCCAAATGAAGATTACATTATTTCAAAAGTTGATTTTAAATGGTGCTGTTGATGATTATTAGAATGATATAAAAGGTATTCATTTCCTTCTAGATACTCAAATGTCATCCTGGGTAAAGACTTTGATTTTTCCAAATTATATCTTGCTTTACGCATTTTTTAGTTAAATTAAATATTTTTTAAATTAATTATAATTATTATTATAATATGTTGGGGATACATTAACTTATAAGAGAAGTGTATGTCTCCTTTAGTCTACTAGGATGTCATTCATTTATTCAACTACATGATATGACAATTAATACTTAAAATTATTAGATAAAGAACCCTGAGATTATCACATATTATCTTAAAATTATTCAAATTACTCTTATTGTTGCAAATATTAATAGTGTGGCATTAACAAATCAATTATGGTTCACTGCATTATAAGAAAAGTACATCAGCTCTTAATTTATAAGAATTATTTCAGATCTGATCATGGCAATAAACTTTATTTGGTTATTAACATTTGTTTTTCAAGTTATCTAAAGTGGGTATAATAGAAGTAACTTATTTTAGTCTTCCATATGTTATTCAAATTACTTCTGCTACTTGGGAATGCATTTTAATATGGGAAAGTTTAGTTGATTTAAAAAGTTGTGTACAAGAATGAGTGAGATTTCTCCTCTTCTTACTTTATTTGTCTATTATGATTACATGCATTTGTCACTATTTTAATTCCTTTTTATTTTATTGCATGTCTTCAGTAGTAAATATAATTATAACATATAACCCACTGCGCTTAGTCAAAGATCATTATCATCAGGAGTATAGCGTGTTAGCATATAGCTCATGCTATATCCTTGAGTTAAGGGATTAATGGTATTCTGCCGTTAGATCTCATTGGGTTAGTATATATATAAAATATATTATATCAAATGATTTAAGTATAAACAAAATCCACTAGAATTATTCTAATAACTGAAACACAGGCTTGTTATATACCTGTGGCTATATATATATATATATATATATATATATATATGTAATATAGGGTATATGAGCACAGACTTTCACACCACCCACCTCTCTCCACTCTATCTAATAACACTGATACACCTAAACACATATATGCTGAAAAGATAAATAATCACCAATATACGTATTTCATGCTAAACCAGCAATCATCTGTTGGTCCAGACTATCATCTTTACACACATATATAGTATAAGTGCTCAGATATATATTAAGATAGACTATCCTCATAGTTTAATGGACAGGCTTCAATCCACTCCACACTCCAACTCTTCAACCGTCCATCCAATTGAAAATCTGATGATGGAATGCTCAAAGGCCACCCTGAGGCAGAGATTATTGTCACACCCATGTTGACCTAAGGTCAATCTGAACCCCACATGTACAGGACATAATCCATTTAATACATATACAAGGATGGGCAGACATCTCTATAATGTAATAACTGAAACACAGGCTTGTTATATACCTGTGGCTATATATATGTAATATAGGGTATATGAGCACAGACTTTCACACCACCCACCTCTCTCCACTCTATCTAATAACACTGATACACCTAAACCCATATATGCTGAAAAGATATCTGAGCACTTATACTATATATGTGTGTAAAGATGATAGTCTGGACCAACTGATGATTGTTGGTTTAGCATGAAATACGTATATTGGTTATTATTTATCTTTTCAGCATATATGTGTTTAGGTGTATCAGTGTTATTAGATAGAGTGGAGAGAGGTGGCTGGTGTGAAAGTCTGTGCTCATATACCCTATATTACATATATATAGCCACAGGTATATAACAAGCCTGTGTTTCAGTTATTACATTATAGAGATGTCTGCCCATCCTTGCATATGTATTAAATGGATTATGTCCTGTACATGTGGGGTTCAGATTGACCTTAGGTCAACATGGGTGTGACAATAATCTCAGCCTCAGGGTGGCCTTTGAGCATTCCATCATCAGATTTTCAATTGGATGGACGGTTGAAGAGTTGGAGTGTGGAGTGGATTGAAGCCTGTCCATTAAACTATGAGGATAGTCTATCTTAATATATATCTGAGCACTTATACTATATATGTGTGTAAAGATGATAGTCTGGACCAACTGATGATTGCTGGTTTAGCATGAAATACGTATATTGGTGATTATTTATCTTTTCAGCATATATGTGTTTAGGTGTATCAGTGTTTTTAGATAGAGTGGAGAGAGGTGGGTGGTGTAAAAATCTGTGCTCATATACCCTATATTAGAATTATTCTAGTGGATTTTGTTTATATATATATATATAAGATCACATGGTTAATAAAGATTTGGACCCTATAATTGAATAGTAATATACAATATAATTAAAAAATGCATACATCAACTTTCATGTTAATGTGTGTCTTACTCGAGAAAAACAAACATAATATTTTAGAGTAAATACATTAGTATAAAATAAAGAGTTAAATAAATATTGTTAACTAAACAAAAAATATAATAATAAGAGATCTTACCTCAGTTTGTTCGTCTTTTTCTGACAAAATGTGTTAGTATAAAAAGATAACACTTTAAGTAGTCTGATATTTATTTGGTTATAATAATCATTGAGATTCTTTCTTTATTTGTTTTTTATTGCAGAAATAATTTTAATTTAATCCACTGATTAATATCTATCCTTCTTAACTTGATTGGAAATATATAATTTAATCCATGAAATTATTTAAATAGTTGTAGAATAATTTAAAGATGATTTACTCCATGAAATAGTCCATGATACTTTTCCACTGATCAATAAATGTAACAATCGGTATATTGGTCATAGTTTTGGTTGTGTAATAGGCAGGCATCAGAGGTCTTGTCTTCTTCTTTCTTGGGTGATGGATAGATAGATCAAATAGAGCAATGGCAGAGTAACAGTAATTTCTTTTTTAAGGCATCCTTTAACTTAAAGACTGGATATTGTTAACGTAGTCTCTATGGAGCAGCTATGCCAGTCAAGAGATGGACAATTAGAGTTTTTAGCGTGTCATTTTTTTTTGTATGTGGCTATCATATATTTAAATAGTAACAAAAATATTCACAATATATCTTTAAATTTTTATTTGTTTTTTTACAATGCATGCTATCCAATAATTCTTGTCATGGTAAAGGTGTTCAGTTTTGGTCTTTCTGCCATGCATGGTTTTTGACTATAAATTTAGCAAACTTACTTGTAATCTTAATCACATAAAAGAAACAAAGGAGACAAATTTTTTCTTTGAAAAAAAAAAAAAAAAACATTGGTGATTTAGTTTGGCAACTTCTGATAAATTATTATATAAAGATAAAATAAATAAAAACAAATTTGCGAAAAATTCTATACTTTAAAAAGTTAAAGTTATAAAAATAAATATCTTTATTTAAATATCCATTCTTCAACTAAACTTTGGTTCTTTTCTTCAAAACTCTAGATTACACTATACTAACTTAAATATTCTATTTTAAAATAAAACATACAAATAAATTAATAGTAACAAAATATAAATATTTTAAACTTTATTATTTTATCATTAATTACTCTATCTTTTTAAACATCAAAATCTATCTTCATTAACATTGTTATTGTTTCATTTTAAACTGAAATTTAATTTATTATATTTTAAATTATGAATTTATTATGTAACTAAATAATTTCAATATTTATCCATCTTTATAGCAACAATGTATTTTTTATATAACATGGAAAATTTAAAATATGTGTTATATCTTTTCAACATGTGTGTGATCAGGTGGAACAGCAAATATAAGATGTCACTGAGGGTAAGTGGGTCGTGTGAAAGTCTGAGTTCGGATCCTATATATATTACATATATAAACGCAGGTTTAAGCCTGCACAATGTATTAATATGTGTTATACTAAAATTCTGATTTATTATGCAATCTATAAGACTTCATTATCTTAAAGCATGCACTTTTAATTCCATTTGTTAAATGTTTGACCCTATTAATAAAATTTAAAATTATTGATACTAATATAAATATTTAAACATTTTTTCTATTTTATTATTTTTTCTTCTATAAATATATGTAGTTAGATAATCTGTATTTAAACTAGGGCTAGCAACACAAAAGTACTTTCAATTCATATATATGTTTAAAACACAACTACAATATGACTGCTACTATCTAAAACTTTTGGTATTTACATCCACTTTTGCAAACAAATATCATTGATATGGGAGATTATTAAACATTGGATTTTCAAATATTTATTTTACATTGTTAAATTAATATATTAATGAAAAGAAGAAGTAATATTTTTTGAAGATTGTATCAGAATTGGCTACCAATTTAGCAATCGGGTCATGGTACAATGTAACAACAAATGTATTCCATGATTTAGAATGAAAGAGAGATCCATTTTCTCCTACTATAGATCCATTTATTTTAAGACTAAATAATCAATTTGCTTTTAAATCCTTAGGATTTATACAAAAAATTAAAAATGACTAACAATTGTGTAATTACATTAATTCAGTTTTGAATTCTAAAGTCAAAAGCCAAAGATTTGATCTGGGAATGAGGATTGAATTCTAATCATAATCATCATCATCAACAGCCATTATCAATCCACTGCAGGATGAAGATCTTTCCAAGTTCAGTTTATCTTCGCTGATCTTTAGCTTCTCTTCTCCACATCACCCCTGCACACTTTCTTATTTCATCCATCCATCTCACATGTGGTCTCTTTCTGTGTCTTTTACAATCTCTTGGAATCCAGTTTAAGATTTCAATTGTCCATCTATTATCATCTCTTCTAGCAGTAAGTCCAGCCCAACTCCACTTCAGTCTTTTAATTCTTTCAATGATGTCAGTAATACATGTTTGTTCTCTTACCCATATAATGCATTTTCGATCTCTTCTTGTTACTCCCAACATGCATCTCTCCATACTTTTTTGAATTCTAATACCATGTTATAAATAACTGATTACTCATGTTCACAATAGCTAATCCTGAGGATAAAAGATTTGTTTTATACAATAGGTTAAAAGAATCAAATGAGATTGTTTTATTAATGCATGATTTATCTAGATATGAAAAAGTTCAAGAATATAATGATGAGAAATAATGATTTTCTGGTGCTGAATATATCAATTTGCTTTTAAATTTTTTTGGTTATTATTAGTGAATATCTAATCTAAAGTCCATTATATTCAACCATGTGATAGTAAAGAAAGTCAGACCATGCTCTCTCATATACATTTTGTGAACAACTTTTTCTCATTAGATGAGCTAGAGATGTCATAGTGAAAGAAGGTAATTGATTTTCTGTGCAGGTGGATGGGTTGGAATGGAAATAAATACTCATTAAACCAAACAGAATTTGAGAATCAATTAGCTTCCACTAAATTAAACTACAAGATATCATTATAATCCATATTCTCTAATAAACCTATTATTAAATTTTATAACAGTGAAAGAAGATTTCACATTATAAAGAAGTGTATTGCTGTGCAATGTATGGCTTAAGCATCACAGTTTGTTCTAATGTGTCAATGATGTATAAATGCTTTAAAGTTTATGATGTAGTCATTCATTGTTTCCAGTAGCATATTTTGCCTTTGGGGACCCTAGATGGAAAAAATATTTGAAACCATATATAAAGATGTTAGACAATTAAACATTTATAGCTCATATTTTTCTATTTGCCATTTTTGCATTTTTTCTTCATGCATTATTTTCTATTTTTTACCCTTCACAGTTTGTCATAGTAGGTAGAGCATCTGATTTGGGATTGGAAAATTCAGAAATCGATTCTGGCATTCACAGTCTGGCACCTAAACTTTTTATGAACTCCCATAAGGCCATTGTTTTTTTATTTTTTGAAATTCTGTTTATATTGAAATAAATAAATATGTATAACACATCAATCTTTATTAATGGCCAAATTTTACATTTACATTTCTTGAAACACTATTTCAAAGGACAATTATAAATGAATAATAAAATTTATATGAACTTAAATTTAATTCGCCCAAAACATACATTGCAAACGAATATCATAAGAACAGAATATTGGAAATAAAATATGATTTTGGTTTAAATTCAGATCATATCAAGAGTAAAATATTACTAGAGTGAGATGACATAATGAAAAATATTACATAACAATTAAAACAATTAAAGTGTATAATCCCTGAAACTCACACTGTTGATATGTGCATTGAAATATATATAATATACAATGCATACTCAGATGTAGACTTTCTTTATCTTCTCCAAGAAGTGTAATAATTACTTTTTCTTATAGCATTGCCATATGTAAACCATATAATACTAAATCATCCAAGCACTTTACTACTGTTACACCCTTGTTTACAGTTTCGATTGCCCCAGCAATCTTCTTCAGAACTTTTATATCTCCTAACTTCAACTATTAGGAGATATAAAAGTTCTGAAGAAGATTGCCAGGGCAATCAAAACTGTAAACTTAAAGCATTGTGTAACAGTAGTAAAGTGCATGGATGATTTAGTATTATATAGATGTAGAATTATAATAAATGTGTCATTTTTTCTGCTAGTGAAGTCATAAATCAAAATTTAAATAATTTGTTTTTAATCCCCCTTCCCGATTTGAGGTCTGAGACTTCCTCTCCCCTCCCCCCTTCTTGTATGATTACAAAACAGTCTGATTAGAATATAAATTCATTTATGTATTTTGCATATTGGAATGAAAGCATATGAAAGTTTTCAGTTATATTACTATAAAGAAAATCTCAAACTGAACAAAGAATGAATGATGGTTAACATCTTGTTAACTTGATTCACTAATGAATGGAAATCTAGATGGCCCTACTTTGGATTATTGTCAAATATTTTAAAGACAGTTCACACTAGCATTTTTTGCTAATAAATACTGTATTCAAGTAAAAAAAAATTCACACTAAACTTCTGGATATTGATTAATGAGAAATATTACTGGCATAATCATCCACAGTAACTTCCTTCAAATATCAGAAGAGAAGTTCCTCCACAGAAAAAAAACTTAAGTAAATTGTGAAGTTACCAATAATTCAAAATATCTTTATCAATAGTATTCTGTCCCAGAGTATTCACATCATCTATTCATCCAATTTTTTACTTCATTCTCTTCATTGCCCAGTTCTTCAATTTCACATAACTCTTTCCATCTCTTATATTATCCAACAATGACAGTCTTTTCTGTCCTTTTTTCTTGGTTTCCATTCACCATTCTCTCTAAAATGTCCTTCTGTAAACTATACTTTTTTCTTAATATATGTCCAATCCGGTTTCTCTTTCTATTTCTAATTTCCTCAATCAATCTTCTTTCTTCATTTATTTTTTTCAAAATTTCATTTGTTTTTTTAGTCATCCAATTGATTTTTTTCCATTCTTCTCCATGACCACATTTTAAAGACTTTCAATCTGTTCCTAATTTTGCTACTCCTTGTCCATGTTTTACAAACATACAATAGTATACTCCATACATAGCATTTAATTAACGTTTTCCTTAATTCTCTCTTCATAGGTCCCACTTAAGTCTCTTTTCCAATCAATATTCCTCTTTTAAATGTTAAACCAAAAATCTACAATCAAAGAATTTAATAAAAAAAATGAAATTCCTATGATGCTTCAAATAAATTTATTTTTACTGGTCCAGCCATAAAGTCAGATCATTTTGATTTTTCTACTTGCAACTGGAGTCTAATTAACAGATTCAGGACAAACTATGGTCATTGCACTTATCTGATTTTGATTCCATCTTCCTACTTGCATCTAGAGTCTCATTAAGAGATTCAGGACAAATGACGGTCATTGGACTTATCTGTTTCATAAATGGAATTTAGCAACCACTTCACTATGCAAATGTGGACAAACACAAACCATAAAGCACATAATTAATGAATTCTATGGCTATAATGCAAAATTGAAGCATTAAATAAAGCCACGATAATTCTATCTCCTGGCCTTGGAATCTATCCAGATTCTTTTATGATATTTTGTTAATTGTTAAGCTGCCCCAAAAATCCATATGCTAAATAAATTAATACTAATGATTGTTGCTAATATTCGTGACTGAATTAATTATAATCATCATTTTTTCCATTCTGTTATTTTCATTTTGCTTAATCTTCAGTTTCTTAATTTAATACCATGCTGAGCTATTATGATTCTATGGATAATCTATTTACATTATCTGTGACTGTGGACCTACTTATTTGTGCAACCAAATTTTATTTTTTGATTAAATGCACAACAATTGTAACTCCAATCACCTTTCACTTTTTATCTTTTTTTTGTGCCCTTCTATTACTTTTTTAGAATTAGAATGGTCGTATTTAATTATAAATAACTTTTAATGAAGATGTCTCTTATAATTTTCCAACCTTTCCATATTGTTATATTTCTTCTTGCCGTTAAATAATGGACTGGTCTAGATCCTGTCTTATCTAGGTTGGATTGAGCATAGCAGGAAAGGTGGAGCATAGCTTCTAGTTCTAGGGTGGCCTATGGAATAAGGAACTGCATTTGCCCTCATAGGTTTTCTACCACTTCCAACTGTACTATGACAGTCTGCCTTGTGAATAGATCAGGCACACTTCAGACTGTACTTGATATCTTGCCTCTTGTTAGCATTTGATTCTAGAAGCTCTCAGACCTAAAAGGAAACTTGCCTCACTGCATCAATCTTTTCGCTTTGACAGCTATTGTTTGGAAAACGAAGATTCTGTCTTTCAGCTCTGTGACAGTAGTTCTCTCAGAACATGTATGGAAAATGTGAATGCTGCCATTTAGCTTGTAACAGTAGTTCTCTAAAAGATGTGGATTCTGCCTTTCAATTTGTGACAGTAATCCAATTTCTCTTTTTAACATTTTACATAATGCAATCTTTATTTTTTCTAATTTATCACTCTCATTCAAATTTATATGCCAAAAGGTTCCAGTCCCTTCTCTTTTTTTTATTGTCGAAGTTTCTGTATCATGTGAAGCCCATATTTCTTGTAAATCATTTAACGACGTCTTTTCTAAATCTAACTACCAACCAGGCTTAGGAAGAAGAAAACCATTGCAGAAGCAATCAATTGGTTTATTGCTTGAGAATGCATAAAAAATCGAGCACTGGAAATGATAACTGAAGTCGTGATCCCTAGATCTTGAGCTCAAAAGCTGCCACTCCACCTCTTCCCCAAACTAAACTGGGTGCGATGAAGAGGGGTTATAGATCTCGAGCTTAAAATCTGCCGCTCTATCACTGCCTCAAACTAAACAGGGCGGGATTGGAGGGGCGTCATTTATATATATACATTCACAGTTGTGTGATCTTTTTGAATTTTTATAATTTTTTTTTTAAAAAAAAACTGCTTTTGATTTTATAATTAATTTAATTTTCTTTTATTTGAGTTTTTTTTTTTTTAACTAATATTTTTCTCCCCATTGATTTATTGTAAAAGTTTTGCTATGATTGAATCAGTCATGGAAATTATATTCATTCTTTTCTATTATCCTGGATTTAATCAATTTCTTCTTAATTTTTTTTAAGCAAAATTTTTCATTGTAAGGTTAGATTTTATTGAGATTGGATCCTGTCATTAGATAATGTCTGTAGACAAAACTATTTATAGATACAGTTGATATCTACAGAACTTCAAAGAAATTCAAATCAAAACTTTAAACTATGACAAAGAATTGATCAAAAACACTATTCCAACTTTAACATTTCAAGCAGTTATAACTTTTTTTTAGTAGTATATACGCATATATATATATCAAACTATAAGTGCCACATTACCATA
The DNA here is from genome assembly GCA_028023455.1 of Epiperipatus broadwayi. Classification (NCBI taxonomy): domain Eukaryota; kingdom Metazoa; phylum Onychophora; class Udeonychophora; order Euonychophora; family Peripatidae; genus Epiperipatus; species Epiperipatus broadwayi. Next base: position 101,377 of record JAQFVV010007242.1, on the reverse strand, counting down.
ACTCTTATTCATTTGCTACTTAATTGTAATGTTGCCTTGACAACGGATTATTAATTTTCTATTGGTTTATTTAAACACGAATGAAGGCTCAATGTGATTTACACACACATATATTACATATCTATATAAATGACATATCTGGGTTCGTCAGTGTGTGACTCATAGTACCATAGTATCAACATTTCATCTCGGTCACACCAGCCATCAGCTGACTAATAAATATTATTATAAAAAAACATTGTTGATTTGTTGCAAGCATAATCAATAAATGTAATGATGCATGTTAATTATCATCCATTTGGGAAAAGGTTTTAAAACTCATTTACCCAACTTGCTGTTGATTTTTATATTGTTTTTGTTCTATCATCATTTCAACCCCAATTTTGTATTTAAAATTTTCTTTATTCTGTTTTTTTATTGGTTGAACTTTTAATTTTGTTATACATCAATACTTATAATATCTCTACAATGATTTTTTTTTACAACAACATTCATTACCCAACTGACGGCCAGCCCAGTCAAACTATAAATCATCTACATATGAACATGGATGATGTATCATTTACACGGAAGTCTTTATTTTAATATTGCACTTTTATTTATGTGATATGCTTTTAAATTATCTGTTTGTGGTGTGATAAAAGAATATCTATCTGCTTTACCAGTAGCCTAATAAACCTAGACTGGATAAAAATTGCAGCTTTTGGCAAATTTTAATCAGGTAGTTTATGACTATTCTTTCTAGTAAATGGCTCAAACTCAATCTATCTAGCCATCCAATATTGGTTATTAAATGGATCTCTAGTTATTATTATCTAGAGAGTAAACAAGATTAAAAACCTGCTCAAAACTTCACAAATTTTTTCTTGTTCCTGATCTTATGTGAAGAATCACTGAAAGACTTTTGTCCCATGAGGCAGATTTATCTTACTGACTTGCATAATATCTAAAATATATTTTTTTAACATACTTATTTTAATAATTGCTTCTACTTATAAAAGTAGTTTCTTACACAAGATTCTTTTTTCATATCTCTATTCTGTTCATCTATGAACACATATTCAAGCTTTTCCTCTAGCATTTTAGATTCTTTTTTTGTAAAAGACTAAATCTTCTGCTGTCAGTAAGAATATTATAATTAGAAATTTCTAAATATGTAGTTGCTTTTTATAAATTTATATAAATAAATATGTAGTTTTTAATGCATAAGAGCAGTCACATTCAAAGTTAGTTGTTAGATGCATAAATGCATTCGTTTTAGGTTTGAATCCTAATCTTTTTTTGACAATAACAACAGCTAGAAATTAGTTGGTCTAGACATGAAAATTTTGCACTATTCCATAATTACTTAAGCTTACCATATAGCTATGGAGTAGGGTAAACATAACTGCTCTTGGAAGTATATAAATAATCATATGAGGGATCATATGATATTAATTGCTTTTAAGGCATAGTTGATTTTTTTTATCTATATATTTATATATTATACCTATAAATATTGACATTTATACAGAAAAGGTATACATATATAGTTTTAAAATTAGCTTTATTCGTGTTAAGTATGCTTTCAATACATTATGCATCATAATCGTAGCTCTTTTACATTCTTTTGTTGATGTCGTTTATATATACTTAATAATATTTAAATATTTATATACCATATTTAAATTATAAACTATTTTAGTAAATAGCAGTAGTAGTAGTAGTAGTCATGGTGATAATAGTAGTGGCAGTAGTAATATTGTTAACAAATGTCCTCAAATCACTTTCTACTTCTGAAAATCACATAAATGGCATTTCTTCATAATAACATATTTTTTTTGCAATATCTTAGTAATTTTAACAATCATGTAGGGCAGGGACTTAAAATTAATTTTGTCCATGGGTTATTTTTCTAACACATTAAATTCACGGGTGCACGATATGTATTTAGATCGTTACTCAGTCTGCTTTTCGAATTGCATGGTTATTTAATATTCATTTAACGAAACATCAGTTTGTTTTGTTTCTCTTTCAAGAAACTAAATTAAATAAAAATATGTAGCTAATAAACAATCAGAAGGTGATATGTACAAATAATTCAGTTCCCTCCTTTCTTAAAATATTTTCCCCCCTTCATTGATCTTTCTTTACTTTGTCGATTTTGAAAGCAACATTTTCTGGATACCAAATATTATTAACTAAATAAATGTAAATAATTGATTAATAGTTAAACTTTAATTGCTTAACTTGTGTCAAAATATTTTCAACATCAAGCAACAAAAATGGGACATAATCAGTTGCTGGCCTAAATAGAGCAATTTGAAGGCTCTGCTCGTATTACTACTGGTTAGAATCACTGCATTTACTAAAAATCTTGGTGAGAAGATATTTCCAATATAAAGTAAAACCTGCAAATTATGGGCTACAGAAGTATACGTCATAGGCTGCTAGTTTGATATCTCTGCTTTAAACAAACAATAGCTATTAGATATGTAGCATTGGTAATATGTAATATTGATGACATAATAATCGTAAATATACATACTATATAAGTATTTCATAAATCAGACTTTTTAGATCCATTTTAATGAACTTGCAAGTAATATTTTCTTGTATCAACATTTACTAAACAAGTGTGAAAATGGATCTACTTTCATCCTGTCTGGTAGTAGATGACCATTGATGTTTCATAGAAGTGAAATGTTACATTAGTGATGACCTTGGCATAGCCTTGATGTACCCATGTAAGATCTTGGAGAGAGGGTGAAATGGATTTCTTTTCAGCTGATAAGTGGATTACATTTAGAGGCTGTCCTGAGTTTAATTTATAACAGATGTACGGATGTGCATTTGAAGATTATTATTTCAAAAATATGTATTTTTAATGCTACGTAGACAATAGTCATTGTTTATTTGTAGAGTTTCTAAAATTAACAATTCTTTTATATAAATTGTGATCTGATCTTTGCTAAGATTGTAACATAAAATTTCATTCCCTTAAAATATCAGTGATTAATCAACTGCTTTGCATGTTTTAGAATAGTGATAGAATGTCTTGATTGTAACATTCTCAAACCAATTCCAGTTTCACCATTTGAACTTGTTATAAACACCCAATCCAATAGGGTTATTTATTTTATTTTTTTATGATGGAGACTTTGCATTGGAATGAATTCTTTCAATAATGTCAGTGATAAACAGTAGAAAACTCACCCATACTGTAGTGTCACCTAGTCCAAACCTTAGTAATTAATGAATGCAAGGTTTGTGCATAAAATCTCTATCTAGTGTTTACTCATCCAATATCCCCAGACTAGTTTCTAGCTTGAGGTTTTATCAGCAAAAAGCCTTAGATCTGAGAGCACTACACCTAGACTTTGATATCTAATACAATCCTCTAGAATTCATCTTTTATTTATTTAGTTAACTATAAAGCTATGATTCCAAGATCAACGTACAATAATGTTTTCAATTCAAGCTCAGTCACTTGTATAGTCATGTGGAATTGAACCCAACCCAATATCTATACATTTTGGCATTTTTGGTTTTTTAAAAACCACAGTCACCAACATCCTTGGGCAGGATTGGTTTAAAACCATTACAACCCCATGTGATCACCATTTCCTATGCCTGCACAAACTTCCAAAATAGTAGCAAACTCTCCATATAAAGTGCCACCTAGTGCAAGATACTGTTTTGACAGGTTGTGCAAGCATAAGAAATAGTGATCATGTGATGTTTTTGTGATTTTATACCAATCCTGGCCACATCATAATGGTGATTGGGTTTTTTTAAAAAAGCAAAGATATCAACAATGTATAGATACTGAACTGGATTCAGGTTTATATGGTTATATAAACATATAACCTTGTTCTGCAATCTCATATTGGTCTCATAGCTTTATAGTTAACAAATAGGTAAAATATGGTTGCTATAGGGTTGCATTATATCCTAAGAAGAAGGTATGCTGCTCTCAGATCCATGGCATCTCATTAATAAAAGCCACAATCTAGAAACTAGTCAGGGAATATTGGATGGATAAGCACTACACAGGGATTTTAATCACACATCTTTTTGCATCTGTTGATTATTATACTATTCATTGATTGGCACTACTGTATGGATAGTTTGTCACTGTTTATATAATTCTTTGGAGAGCTTTGGAACATATTTCATGATGTCATCTTTCTCTCTTGAGTAATAGTTCCACATTTTCTTCTTATTATAAAAATAATTTTCTTTTCAAAATCCAGATGGTGTTTTACACTTTTTGAGATTTTTATTTTTTTCTATAGCATTATTTGCCAATCAGGAATGTGTTTAAAAATATATAAATAAAGACTCTGAAAAGACAAATATCTTTAAATACAATATGCAGCAACATCAAATTGAATAATCTAAATGAACATAAGGGACAATTGGAGCATAGGGATGAACATAAAAGAATATAAATGAACATAAAAGACTGAGATTGTAGCTTAATGTAAAAAAATCAAATGGGTGATATAATAAATATAAATTATATAAAAAACGAAACTAAATGAGATAATTTATGTGTAATTAATATATTCTAACAGTTGGGATATTTACCTATCTATGTATAGTCATAAATACTAAAGGAATTGTCTTTGTTCTGCATGATATGCGTTTGACATTCCTAACAGTAATTGAAATAACATAAATACATTATACTTTAAAATCAAGTGATACACTTCTGTTATACTTAAGACAATAATTCTAACACTTTCCTGATTGATTTCATTTATGTAATATAGCCCAATTATTAATTTTTATGTATATAGGCATACATATATATGTGTCGTGATTTATGGTCTGAGACTTCAGTCTATGCAAACTTAGATTTTTTTTCAGATTGGTGAGAATTTCTAAGTAATCTTAGGAATTAGATCTTTAACAAAAAATATGAACTGGAGACAGCTTAGATATTAGTTAGAAAATGGATGTCAACCTTTTCTCTAGAAGTTAAATAAATAAAACCATAAAACTCTCAACAACAAGTAGATAACTAATTTTACAGAGTTTTCCTGCACTGTTCAGATATGCTGGAGAGGTATTTTTTATATATTGAGTAGTTTAGATAACATTTCTCAGTCCCTATACAAAATTTCGAAAAAATAACTTTTTCAAAATTTACCCAATATATTTCTTAATACTTGTATTATCTTTTTTTAATATAATGATCGACAATCAAAAAGCATCTAAGACCCAGGGATCACTATGCCATGCCTTGATTTGCTTCACAATATCTATGCCCCTGTTCATAGAGGACTGTCTAAGATTAGTTCATCGCATATGCATTATATAAAAATAAAAAAAGAAATGAATTAAAATATGTATATTTTTTTGTAATTTTTTTTTTTTATAGCTAAGATTTGATCTCTATGGTAACTATCAAATGTTTGTTTCTTATGCACTCTAAAAATTCTCCAACTGTCATAAGGGAAACAAAATGTCTCTTTTCCAAGACCTTTCTAGCTTCAGAAGTTGAAAATATGTTAAAAACATTTTTTTATTAAAAAAAAAATAGTCATATAAAAAAAAAAAGATAATTTATCACAAGTTGAAGAAAAAAAAATACTGTTTACAATAAAATCAAAAGATAAGAAAAAAACTACTACTATAGTAATATTAAGGTCTTCTGAAATCTATTAGTTCATATTTGTGTGTGTGTATGTATATATAATAAATCTGGTATTTTTCAAAACAATCAAAGTAATGCGGCGTAAAAGCCTCTCAATATTTTGGACGATGTTCTCACTAGATATATCAGAGTTGGGGACAGAGAGCCAATAACATCCGATATTATAGACTTATTCTTATTTTTAAAATAAAGTTTGATGCACTAAACCGTTTGGATTAATAATAAGAGTATGTAATCAAATAGCTTTCATTCAGGAGAAGACATTCGAGCACCGGAAGTGATAGTTTGGGCATTGATCTGAGTCTCTTTATCTCTCGAATCTGCCCCTACTATTGTGCTAACCCATTAAGATAATAATCTCAAAATATAAAGCGACACGATTGATTCCCAACGAGAAGAAGGAAGGAAAAAGATTTATTTTGCTCAATTTCTAATGAAATATAATCCTCAACTAGTTCCAGTGCACCAACGTCACTTGATTTTTATGCCGTCAGATCATGGTAGAGCAGAGAACTCAAGAGCCAAAGTCTCATGAATCAATTATTAACTGAGGAAAATGCAAATAAATCAGTTTGATTATTTGAATGTAACTATCATGTTCAATCTGATGCTTAGTGGTTCAAATAATATCATACATGACCATCTTTGTATCTAATCGTGTAACTTGTTTTTACTTGACTTCCCAATCAAATGTTCTACTATGGTTAAATTGGAAATCCTACAACAAATTCTTTAATCTACCGCAACCAAACTATATGTAATCAAATGGTTTTATTGTTTGGGAGTTTATAATAAGTTGGAGCACTGGAAGGGTGACACTAAGCCATGATCGATGGATTTTAACTTCCAGATTGGTTTGATGTGGTGGAAAGAGGCTTCTTCTTAAATAATGACAAAAGACTCTGTGTATAGATGATATATTTAGTGTAATGAACAAAAATTCCCATTATTATATAATTATTTACATATTAAGTCTGAAAATATTTAAGATATACATATTAATTCCATCTTTATTGTTAAAAGGATGTTACCTTGACAACAGATTGAGATTGTTGCTTGATATTGATATTGGGGTTGTCTAAGTGTTGACTGGTTTTTAAAGATTATATATATAAATAAAGTATTACTTGGATTAAATACTTTACTGATATCATATAACTATGAAAATATTATATATAATCAATGGATCACTCTTATAAGTCAACATACATTTATACATATTTGGAAGTGAGAGAAGAGCTACCCCCCCCCCATATCCAATATCTATTGCTGTATGTTTGACATAAAAAGGTGAGTCATTAATTATAAATATGATCATACTTCAATTGTTACTAATTTTTTTTCTTTTCTGAGCCAACATAATATCTGGTAATTTTCATTTTACCAAATATGATCATAACATATAAATAAAAAATTAAATCATATACCAACTATATAGAGAGTACTACCCATTGTTACTTTATTGAATTTGAAGTCCACAACTAGGTTGATGGTATTGAGATCTTAGCTCAGGAAAGCTTTGGTGTGTTGCTAAGCAGGACATGGGCTATTCAGGTTATGAACCTGTAAAATTTTTATAAGTATAATATACTGAAAGAAAAGATATTGAAAATTATATACACTTTGAACAATATAAATAAAATATTTTGTTATGTCAATCTTTCAAAAATAAATGATAGTTTTGATTATTTCTACATATTAAAAACTAAAAAAAACATTTTTATAGTTTTTAATATTCATAAGTAATTTATGTGTTTAATTTTAATGCTTCTTTTATATATATTGTCCATATAATACCTGTGAAGAAGGCTGTTGATAAGTTGAAACTGTCAGCCATTTTTAAAAGTTTGGTTGCAGTAAAACATTGTATTTCCATTATATAAAGAACATAGCTTGCTTAACTTAAAAATTTTATTTAGAAGGGAAAATGTCTCTCATTCATTATATCTAAAGTCTGTGACACCAAAAGTTAACTGTATTTTTCTATTAAAGTATAAAACTTAACAATATTTTCAAAATTAAAACAGGCAAAACTCTCCATACAGTAGTATGTGATTTTTAAAATTATAAAAAATATTGCTACATTGGGTTTTATTTTTATATATTAATTTAAAAGAAATCAATGGAAACTAATCAAGTATTATATATTTAAACCCATGGTCACAGTCATAAAGGTTGCAGTGAAGGTTGCATGAAAGTTGCACATGTCTCAGAGAGACATTCATTATTAATATGTACTAACATATGGAGAACAAAATTTAAAAAACATTGCAAGTTTACTTTTATTATATTTAGCATATCAAATATATAATTTTTAATTTATTTTCCATCATAATCTAGAAATTTATTAAATATGAAGATTTTTTTTTTCAAATAATAGAAACATAGATATTGGTAAAAAAAAAAAAAGAATCAAAAATATCTTTGACATTAATTAATTAGAATTTTTACTAGTTAGCAAACAATAATGCTAAATTCAAATCTTAAATGCTTTTCTTAACTATACCAACATCACATGAACACCATTTTATGTGCTTTCACCAGCTGTTAATCCAGTAATGTGAGGTGATGTAATGTGATGTACTGTAGCTTCTTCTTAAATGGAGTCAAGAATCTCCCAACAATTATGCCCAAAGAAACCTGTTAGCCACTTTATTTTCCATTCCCCAGTCTAAGTTTCCCATATTCTGCTCCATCCCATTTCCACAACATAATCTTTGTCAACTCTACAGCCTTTATATCTAAATCCCCCTTATATTTTCCCAAACCCAGCATAAAAACCAATAATCCACTTTCTGTATAATCACTTTTTTAATATTTATTCTTCCATAACTTTATTATATGTGCCCTTTCTGTTTTCAAGCATTTACATTCAATTTACAGATGCCTAATATTTTCTATTCCTTCCTTACATAATTTCCAGACTAAATCACCCATATTTTTTCATTTACATGTATATGTAAACTCTCCATACATAGTGCCACCTAGTGCAAGCCTTAGTAATCAATGGATGCAAGAAAGTTTGTGCATAAAATCTCCATCTAGTATCTACTCATCCAGTATTCCCAGCCTACTGTATGGAGAATTTGCTATCATATTAACAGCTTCTGTCAGCATAGGAAATGGTGTTCATGTGACGTTTCAGTGATTTTATATCAATTCTGCCCATAGGATTATGGTGACTTTTTTTAAAAACAACAACAATAACAAAATGTATAGATACCAAGCTGAGTGAAAGATTTTGGATTAAAAACATTGTATTTTTATCTTTGGCTCATAGCTTTATAGGTAAAGGTAAAAAATGGCTGCTGGAGAGTTGCATTAGATTCTAAGATCTAGGAGCAATGCTCTCAGATCCAAGGCTCCTTACTGATGAAATCCACAAGTTTAAAACTGATCTGGGAATATTGGATGATGACACTAGATAGAGATTTTATACACAAACCTTCTTGCATCCATTGATTACTAAAACTTTCACTGGGTGGCACTATAGTATGGAGAATTTTCTACTGTATTAGCTGCTCCAACACTGACTTTTGAATTCACAGTATCTCTCAGATACAATTTATTGTGACCTATCACACACTTTTTATAAAATACATGCTACAATTAAACTAAGAACATTAGACGTGTATAAATCAGCAGTGAGTCATCATCTTGAACCTATACATCCAATATCTGTGATAGTATTTAAAAAGACATTGAACGTGTACGTCTAATACTATTTGAGAAAAAAATTGTATTTCTCAGATCAACTGTGACCTCTGCAGGATTAAAGGAATATTTGAGAGTTGATAGATTTTACTTTTTATCCTTACCATATTATTAATTGATAGTTAAAAATCCTTTACTGTTTTGAAGATCAAAAAGTAGATAAAGCATAAGTTCCATTTAATTGGCCAGATGGTATGTTTTACATTTCCCTTGGCTATTGATCTCAAAGATGGTAACTTATTTAGAAAATTTACTTTCACTACTGAAATAACTGTTAATGAGGGAAAGTCTTATCATTTGCTAATGGGTTAAAGCTCGTATATCATATTTATATATTATCAAAAATAGTTTATAAGTATGTTTGTCTGAAGGTATGATGATGGTGATGGCATTTGACTTGTATTTGAACTACTTTCACCAATCTAATTGAATTATTAAATGTTTTTAGAAAAAAATTGAATTTTATTTGTACTTGATTCTAAATATATCCAGCCATTAGTAATAACATATAATTTAATATAATATATTGAGTTGTATTATTTTTCTTTCATCTCATATGCTACTAAATTGTCCATGCACTTTACTACTGTTAATACAATGCTTTATTTACCACCCTTTTTTACAGTTTACAGTTTCGATTGCCCCAGCAATCTTCTTCAGAACTTTATATCTCCTAGCCTCAACTGCTAAATTCAAATTTTAAAAAATACTTATTAGTATCCCCCTCTTTAAATTCTACACTTATATTATAAGATATTATATTACACTTATATTATATGATAGGCTAATAATATAAGTGTAGATTTAAAGAGGGGGCTGTACTAAAAGTACAATGGTAAATTTTTAAAATTTGAATTTAACAGCTGAGGCTAGGAGGCATAAAGTTCTGAAGAAGATTTCTGGGCCAATCGAAACTGTAAACTACAAAAAAAGTGATAAATAAAGCATTGTGTATCAGTAGTAAAGTGCATGGACAATTTAGTATGATATAGTATACATTTGGTAATGCAATAAGAAAAAGTAATTATTTCTTACTTCTTCAGGTATTACCATCCTGACCAGTGATAAAGCATAACTTTTAAATTCATAACACTGAATTTCAGATGACACTTTAAACAACTATCTTTTGGCAGAATAGCCTAAGTGGTTAGGACAACATCTTATGTTCAGTAATCATGAATCTAAAACCTCACCATTTCAATCTCTGTGCTGATGTTATTAGATAAATGATAGTTGAAAGCGAGATGAGAAAAATAACACTTAAAATCTTGCTTTTCTACACTAAACTGTCTGTTATTATTAAAAGGTAAATGTATTCGGAAAAATAATAAATCTGGAATTTTATGAAAAACATTTAGTAGTTCAACTAGATGCAAAAATTGTCCACACATATCTACAAGTTTGTCAATAAGCATACAATAGTACAGCTTTTTAAAGCACTGCACAAAGTATATCAATAATTTTTATTAGTCATTCATTAAACTAAAGATTGTCCAATAAGCAATAATATTTCTGTAATATAATTTTTACTTGCACCGCTCTTGCACAAAGTAGGGACTGGTTTCTATCTGCTTTTGAACTTTGTGAAAAAATGTAAGATCAAAGACATGAAAAAGATATATGATCTGCTTTTGAACTTTGTGAAAAGATGTAAGACCAAAGACGTGAAAAAAACATATTATCCCCAAAATGCACATTTTATGCTGAACCAGTAATCATCAATTGGACCAGATCACAATCTCTTACACATATTAGATGTGATATATTGAACTGTTTCCATCATCTATGAATGGATGTTGAATGTATAGAAAATTTTAAACTTTATTTAAACTTTTCAAATGCAAACAACTCAGACAATACAGGTTAGTAATTACACAGTGTTTTAAGTAGTGTTATTCTCCACTTTTCCCCAAGTGCTGCTGGCTTGATATTCACAGTGACAGTATTCATATAGAAGTCAAGCTCGCACCTTTGGATTCTTGAATATTGAGTTTAAGGCAGATGCTCTAACCAACTGAGCCTTTGTCTAAACTTTAAAATTCAAGAAACTAAAGGCATGGGTTCGATTTCTATGTGAATACTGTCACTGTGCATAACAGGTCAGCAACACCTGAAGAAAAGTGGAGAATAATACTACTTAAAACATTGTGTGATTACTAACCTGTGTTGTCTGCCATTACTAACAAGTTGTTTGTATTTGAAAAGTTTAAACTAAATTTTCTATACATTCAATATTCGTAGATGATGAAAATAGTCAACATATCACATTCAATGATATTATCATCATCACAAACCATCAAACAAATAGTCTGACACATATCTTTATATAAATTGATGAGTCAAATGTGCTTCTCTCACAACTTTGACACAAATCACTTAATGAAAGTATATTAATAACTTTTATTAGTCATTCATTAGAGTAGAGATTCTCTAATAATGAGTAATATTTCTGTAGTGTAATTTTTACTTACACCACTCTACCACATAAAGTCTTTCTTAGGAATAAAAGAAACTATTGACTTGACTTACAAACAGTAAGTAATGCACATTTTACAAGTGCTGATTAACATACCTCATAAGTTAATACCATATCATACATTTTACAAGCCCAGATGATAACTTCCTTTTTTTATGTCTAAAAATCGATAAGCAATATTAAGCTGTCATTTAGGTTTGTTATACACTAATTACATACTGACAAATTCTGAGATGGATGTAAAAATTTTGAAGTTCAATACAGGTTTAACTCCCAACTCATGTTCACACAAGATGGCTGGATTTTCTTGTAAGAAACAGTCTATTGTAATTAATTGCATACTTTTAACCTTCTTTTGTAATTAACTGCATACTTTTAACCTTTTTTGCTGTCATTAATATGTGCATCATTTACTTTCAATTTTGTGAAAACAAAAGTACCAAACTCACCATGCAGTAGTGCCACCAAGTGCAAGCTTTCATAACCAATGGATGCAGGGAAGTTTGGGCATAAATCCCTATCTAGTGCTTACTCATCCAAAATCCCCTGACTAGTTTCTAGCTTGTGGCTTTCATCTGTGAGGAATCTTGGATTTGCACATAGATCTTATGATCTAATGCAACCCTCCAGAAGCCACCAGTTGGAAACTAGTCTGGGGATGTTGGATGAGTAGGCACTAGATAGGGATTTTATGCACAAATCTTCCTACATCCATTGATTATGATGGCTTGCACTTGGTGGCACTATTATATGGAGAGTTTGGTATCTTATTAACAGCATGTGTAAGCATATGAAATGATGGGCATGTGATGAAAACAGTAAGTGTGATTGAATCACATTGTATATAGAATGTGATTGAAGAATTTGGAATTTAGGTATTTATAGATAATAATCGATTTTTAGATCATGTAATAATGTCTCATCTTTGGTTTTTGTAAAACATTGAACAATAAATATCTCTTGCAGTAATTATAGTTTTAATCAGTAATTAGAAGACACATTTTACAATGGGTAAATCACTGTGGCATTTTTTGAGGAAACATCTTGATTTTCTGCTCCCTCTATAACAATAATTTACTATTAATTATACACATAAATATATAGCTCATCTATTACATGCTACTGCATCAATCTTTCTTGAGGGTCTATAACTGAAGCATCATATAAAATCCACCACTTTGCATTTGCCCTTGTCTTTATCATACTCTCTTGTCTTTGTTATTTCATCATTTCAATCTTAAAGATACTATCCAAGTTCATACAGCCATACACCTAGTTCCAAGAGCAGTTTTCTTCACTCTGTTGCAGAGCCATCTATTGCAAGCTTGAGTAATCAATAAATCTAAATAGTAATATTACAACAATACCCTTAGATTCTTTTTTGGACTTATAGTATTTATCTATGAAGGCTGTGGATTCAAAGCTGCAACCAATGTACTTGTGCATCATGTTGTCATTTTTAACTCCCTTTATATTATCAAGATAATAGTCTGAAATTTAAAAAAAAAACTAAAAATGTTTTATACCCAAGTCAATCTTCTTTGTGTAGTTAAATAGTTTAAAATATAAAGGAATCCAAAATGGCTGGTAGATGCATAAGTATATTAATTCTTGCTTTGTATCCAAAATCTCCTCTGATGAAGACTATAATAAACCAGTCAGTAGATATAAATATGTCACTGCCATCTAGTGTCCATTTGATCATTCAAATGTGCAGTAAATGACTTGAAGTAGAATGAAGAGAACTTATATGTTATGAGTAAATAGAGGAAATCATGTAAATTTTTTTGGTACAAATCCATTTTTTTGTAGGTTGTCATGGGTGAACTCAATGATATTTTATTTATACTACACTTACTGCCATTATAAGAGGCTTTGAAGTCTATTTCAGCCCAGTTTAATTTTTTTCTTACTTTAGGCTTAAAACTATTTATTCTTATAGTCACAATGACTATCAATCATCATTGTAAATTAAACACACTGCAGATATTCATCGTATGGCCATCTTAAGAATATAAGAACTCTTTAAATTTTATAAAATAGCTCTAAAATTGGAATGCTAAATTATAATGAGTATGATGATGGCGCAAACTATGTATGACGGTGACTTGATGACTTAATGCTATGGCTTGATTATACTTCTTTATTGCAAAGCCACTCTTTCTGTCTCCAGATAGAAAACTCATCATTGTGCATTGGTCTAGCTGCATCAAACACATTCTAAAAACCATCCACATACAGCTTTGCAGGATATTTCCAGCACCACAAATCGAATTTTTAATATTTGTTTTTCTATTAACATTATTTTCAATTCCGTCATAAAATAAAATTTACCAGGGGATTTTTTTAATGAAAACATGAGATGGTTTATTGCTTGGTGGTTTATAAGATGCATAACCACTGAAAGTGGTGAACTAGAACCATGATCTGGAGCTTTAGATTTTACACTCTGCCATCATCCTAAAATGTGCAATAATTCTTTCTCATTCAAGAAAGATATACGTATTTCTTTCTTAACATGCTGTATATTTTATTTTGATATTTTAATATCTTATTATGCAATAAGACAGTGATTAATGAATGAATAGAATCTGTCTGTTTTAATAATACCGTAGTGGCAAAATAACCCTTAACAGCCTATTACAAGACAGAAGTCTTTCCAAGAGTCTGACAATGTAGAGGAATGATGAAAAAGAACACAAAGCTCATTGGGTTTGCCAATTGTCAGATGGGTCAAGATTGGTTTTTTTTTTTTAAAGCTAATAATAGATACCCTTTTATTGATCAATATTGGATGGTTAGTTATTAACCACCTATATAGAAAAAATTCAAAGTCTGATTAAAATTTAAAAAAAATTTCAAAGTTTTACCTGAATCTGATTAGAATTTGGGTTGTAAGCAATGCAAGGTGGAGTATGGTGTTAAAAAACATTAAGGTATATGTTATAAGTATTTGAAAAAACATATTGGACTAGAAACCCCAACCACCATGATGTAGATTGAAAATCAAAGCTTGTTACAATTTGTATCTTTAAACATAAATAGTGTGACAAATTACCAAGATTAATGACAGGGTTATTGCTACATTTGATATCCTGTAGTTTACACATCTCAACTTACCTTCAACAAAGAACTCCAAAATATACTACTTATATGACAAGATTATAAGACCAATCAATATGTTCTTCACTTTACTGGATATGATACTATAGAATCCTCTGCTGTTTTCTATTGGAAAGATATCACCGAGAATGGAATGGAGAACCACAATTAGACACGAATGATCTTTCGTAAAGAAAAGTTTGCGATATCTAAAACCAAGTTAAAGAACAACATCGCTAAATATCAAATAACCAGTATGTTCGTTGTATTATTTGTGGTTCACAGATTGAATTTGTATAATCATCACAATTTTCATCTCTAGTGTATTATTACCGTGTATCCCTCCCCCCTTCTTTCTCTTAGAATTGGACTAGGCATTATTCAAGTGGCTGTATGTTGTAAAATAGTAATATTTTTTCGAAAGTATAATAAATAAATAAAAGGGAAAATAATTAACGCAACTATGATTTTTTTTTTTTCCATATATCGTAGCATCGGCCGAGAGGCGAACCCGCAACAACCGTCTGCAACCAATTGATTGTTTGCAAGGCGGCTGCGCTGACCTCTCGGCGAACACCCTTGACAACCACCATGATTTTCATGGAAAAGATTTGATATTGTAGTAGCGAATGCACATTTTTAGTCATCCTGTTAAAGAGCTTTCGAAAATATCATTAGAATATCTCGGAGCATTTTTAGACGCCCAGTTCTCATTTTCTTTTCCATTATTTTAACTTCCTATATCTATTCTTATCTGTCTTCCCTTTCCCGTTTTCTCTGTTATATACACTCTGTAGCAAGAATCCAATTGGAACCTATAATTTTGCCTCCAAAAATCTAGCCCTGAAAGGCTCGTTTACAAATTCAGAACAAATATTACTTTAATAATTCGTATGACTCAACAATATTTAGAGATTTTATTACTTAAGTGTATATATAGATTAGCGAACGACAAATCGTGCACAAATCTTTTTTGACATAATCTAAATTGCAATTAAATCTGACTATTTTAAATTAAAATCGCGATGAGATCTGACGATTAATTATTATTTTGTATATATAAAAGTAAATGATATTCAGCTTAATTTGTGTTTTCAAAGATTTAATATTATTTTGTCATCCGGAATTATCCCGTCGCCACCGGGGTTTATAACTTTAGATAGTTAAATAAATGAAGTCGTTTGGAAATAAAATCTAATTAATTTCTTTTTGTTTTTAATTAACGAATCATTTAATTTCTAGATGGTTTAAAAAATGTATTCATTTTATTTTCAAGTAGCGGAATTTAATTGTACAGCGTTAGACAATCGCCTCTGGCCTTTTCATGCCAAGTTATTATTTTACGCAAACTTTCCGCAGCCACATTCTGGGATGGCTGATATGAATCACGTGATCAAAAAAGTTTGCCGTCTGATAGCTCTCTGCAGGGCCGCAGTTAATGATAGTTATAGAGAAGCTGTCTTGGAGAAATTGCAATAATTTCATTTATATGCTTTATCTCACTCCAGCTCTTTGCTCGTAGCTTAATAACACCATTCAGGCAAACAGTTTTGTTTTGTTTGCAAATATCTATTGATGTTTTTCAACTCTTAAAAACGTGACAGATGAAATTATTCCAACTAAGTTAACTGCTGAACAAACAATTTAAATATTTTATTAGAAATGAATAAAAACTAATTCTGCTTTGTTCGATCTTTTGATTATTTGGATCGCAATCAATTCAGTGGCATTTTTAAAATTACAAATCGGCTATTAATCTTGCTTACAGTTGAAGAAACATTAAGGATTTATTTATTTATTTTAATCTCTATGAATAAGGGCTTATAAACTCGTGTTAAATTATGTTCGATAATAGAAGCAAAGCAAAAAAGTAAATCTACTTCTGAATGATAACCATTGAATAGCACACACATTTGTTATATTCTTATATGCTTAAAAACAACAACACTGAAGTCCAAAAATAATACAACACGTCGTACTTAAAAAAATTAGTTTCGGGCTTTTTAATTATTAATCCATTGCACAAACGGTGATGAAATCAATATTCTTACAATACTAATCGAATTTGGATTGATACATAATGATAGAGGTAGGCACTCTCTGCACTCATTTTATGCAAGTTTATTACTAATAAAGGAAAATTTTATATAGTAATGCTTAAAATCATTTTACTATTATTAACACAAAAATAAAGAACTATTTATTATACATCTACTTCATTGATTTTATATTTACATAATGCACAGACATTTATCATGCAAAAATAATAACTGAAACACAGGCTTATTATATACCTGTGTCTATATATGTAATATATAGAATATATGAGCACAGACTTTCACACCATTCTCCACTCTATCTCATAACACTGATACACTTGAACACATATATATGTCGAAAAGATGAATAATCACCAATATACGTAATTCATGCTAAACCAGCAATCATCAGTTGTCCAGACCACCATCTCCACACATATATGCCATAAGTGCTCAGATATATATCAAGACAGCCAATCCTCATACTTTAATGGACAGGCTTCAATCTACTCCTCACTCCAACTCTTCAACTGTCCATTATGGCATATATGTGTGGAGATAGTGGTCTGGACCAGCTGATGATTGCTGGTTTAGCATGAAATACGTATATTGGTGATTATTCATCTTTTCGACATATATGTGTTCAAGTGTATCAGTGTTATGAGATATATAGTGGAGAGTGGTGGGTGGTGTGAAAGCCTGTTCTCATATACCCTATATATTACATGCAAAAATAAGAAGAAAAAATATTTAAAGTAACTAGCAATACCAATTTGCCATGAAAAATGTAGGGTAATACAGTGTATGATCTACTAACTTACAATTGAATGAAAGAAAAAACCAATGGGTACTGTTAGCAAATATGTGACGACATAAAATATAAATGACACATACCAGATACAGCCACCAAACTCACACTGAGGATGTTAATTTAAAAAAAAAAGAAATCAGACAAATTTTGCTATTTATTACAATTTGCAAAACAGATCATTTATTTTCAAAACCAGTAATTTTTGATATGAATTAAAATTGATAATTCTATTAAAAATAAGACATTGTAACTTTTATCTAGATACAACGAAATGAAGTGCAAAATTTTATATCTTTATATACAATTTTATATAATCCTTAAAATTTTATGCAAAATTTTAGTAAGAAAAAGAATAGGAACCATTTTGTTTCATTTAAGTAATAGTTAAAACTGTTTGGATTAGAAATTATCAATTGTAATTCATATCAAAAATGGTTTGTTTTGTAAACTGTCATAAATTTTATGTAGTTTTCTTCCAATAGTGTTATCTAGGAATATTGTCAGGTTTTTTTAAGTATAATTACAGTGCTTGTCTTTATTAGTTTATATGTTTTCATAGAAAATTATGCCTTAAATTTTAAAATGATGTTCTGGATACTATTGGTTTATATTGCTCTTGTATTAAATTACACGTTCCCATCAGTTTGTATTGTTTTTTTTTTATTGTTTTTTTTTTTACGAAATTATGCATAAAGTTTTTAAATTATGTCTGTATTAGTTTATATTTCTGTTTTTATAAAATTATGCTTACATTAGTTTATTGCCCATCTTTTTAAAAATAAAATTATGTAAATAATCAAGAGCACAGTGTCAAGCTGTAATTTTAAGGGGCAGGTAATCAAGCCTCAACATATGTGCCATATTTAAATAGTGATATTAAATATTAGTCAATTCTCAATCCAAGTAATAAGATAAAAACTTTAATGTCTTTCTACTTAATATGCAATACATGTACCTTATGAAGTATATATATATGCTAACAGTATTAATATTGGATAAAAAGTAAAATATTTGTATTTATTTTTGAATTTATGTTTACAAGAGTATATTAAATAACATCAAGAAAATAATATATTTTGCAACAAAAATAATTTATTTACCAAAAATATATCAATTACTTTCTAAGTGTTTATTAAATAACATGAAGATAATAGAGATACAATTTTTTTTATATTAAATGGTTTTATTGACCATGCACTAAAAAGAAAAAAAAAATTGCTTCTTCAACCACAATTGGGGAAGTCAATTCCTTGTTATAAAAAATATGAATTGACTTACTTAATTTCTGCCTCCCCCCTCCCGTGCTTTTATTTCAAGTTAAATCTAAAAACCCTAATTGTGGTTGAAGAAGCAATTATGTTTTTTTTCTTTTTAGTGCATAGTCAATAAAAGCATTTAATATATAAAAAAATTATCTCTATTATTTTTAAGTTTTAATATTAACACAGTAAAAGAAAATGTAAAACTATATCATACTTTAAATTGACTGGATAATTATAGTTGATATATATATTATTAAATAATTCTGCTACAAGTTAAAAGATATACCTCTTATGTATATATCATATTTATTACATGTACATAATAATATATTTGTATATAAGTGATGAAAAATATGAAATATTTTTTTAAGTGCAAAGTGTTTAACACTTTTGCTTTGATTAGAAATTTTGGTTTTTAATTTTTTTATAAAAAAGCTTACCAAAACTATATTGTAAATGAACTTTACTTAATGCATATAACTTTACTTTAAATCAATCTCACACATACAGTATATTTATACCACTACATATTGCTGCAGTAATATGTACACTTTATATATATTGTACCGTTTATTTATATACGGTGCAAATATATTGGCATTTGGTAAAAGCTAAAAAAATAAAAGTAAATTTAGATTTTTTTTTGACTATAATTTTTTTTTTTTTTAAAAAAAAAAAAACGTACAATGAAAGTTAAATTATTCTTTCGTATTTTTTTAAATGTAATTAGAAATAAAAGTAGAATTGGAGAGAACAAAAGAATTCCAAAAGTAAAAAAAAAAAGATAAGCTAAAAGAAAAATATTTTAGTGAATTAAAGATGGCCGAAAGAATTGCTAAAAAAAGAAAACTTTGTAACGTAAATTTTATAAAGAATTACCAGATCAATTATCAGCATATATTTTTGATAAACAAAAGAATGTGCAGTAGTCTGAAAACTGGGCCTCTAGTATAAAAGGCAGAGACCAGTTTAAAGAATGTATTGTTTTGTTTGCTTCTCTAGTTAGTCCTGGATAACAATAATATGTCCAGGATTGCTTTGCTGAAATAATTCGGCATGTCGGAGTGAACCGGAGCTTCTGCGGACATCGTGCCTGAAGATGTACACCAGAAAAAAAAGCCTTTGTGACCGACTAGGATAATGGACCACAAGATCAAATAATAACCAAAAGGCCGAGATCATTCTACCCAAAAAACTATGCATTGTTATCTACTACTGAATTCATTAAACTTACCGGTAAGTTATACTTCGTTATTCCTGATTGTGACAAATTTAATCATTTTACAAACAACTCATAAAAAAATAAGCTTATAATAGGATCCCAATATAGACTTTCGTGTTATTGTTCAAGAGTTTCTTGTTTTCCCCAGAACTTTTTAATTAATTATTTAACTGTTATTTTTTTATTAATGTTTCACGTCTGAATTAATGTGTGTTCTCTCCAATTTAGTTGATTAATAATTTCATTTAAACATTTTAATCTATTAGAATAAAAATATTTCTAATACCAATTTTCATTTGTACGTTATTAATATTTATTATTAAATTTATTATTAGTTTAGTAAGATTTAAAAATGTAATTTACCTTTGCCAATATGTTTTGAATAAGCCCCGGGAATAATAATATTTAAAAGATAATTCTAGTTTCCGGTAGAATTACCGATTCTTAAAAGCATTTTTTCTTTTTAATTTGTGAGATGTTATGTGATGGTTTCAGTGGGTTCTTGTAGAACTCTGGTTCCTTTCAAATAAAGTAAAAGCTGATTTTGTCAATAGCACAATTAGTAACAAATTCTAGGCTGAGTTGATCAGGAAACATAGTTATGTTTTTAGAAATAGAAATACAACTTTCTTCTTTTTGACATAACTTGATCAACTCATGCATTTATAATGCATATAGAGGCCTAGCAAGACGGAAAACGTTATAATATATATATATATCTAAGAAACTAAGTCACTTATTTAAAAAATAATGTGCTCTGTAACTTTCATGGACATTTTAAACAAACGTACAAATATCAAGTTATATTAAACTTGAATATATTAAATATCAATTTTAAAAATTAAAAAAAAATCTATATACCACCCTCTAGTGAGTTAACAAACAAACAGATTTTTAACTTCAATAAAAGCATTTAAAAATATATTTTGCAAAAAAAAAAAAGTGTATTAAATAAAAGAAAGCAAACAGTACTTGAAATGAAAATAAGTACTGTTCAATATACTTGCTGTAAATTCAGTGATAAATACAGATATTGTTAAGTTTTTTTAAAAAAAGAATATTTCTTATGTGTGTGCATTTCTATGTATGTTTGACTTGTTATTGCTGTATTTTTTATTAAAAAATTCATTTTGTTTTGGTAAATAAATTTTTTATTGCAAAATATATTATTTTCATTTAGAATCAATATTCTATAAGCCAGAAAAAGATGGTAAATGTTTTGGATTTAGTAAATAATTAAAGTAAAATACCTATATTTCATAAATAAAATGTTAAATTTTTAATATTATAAATACTGAATAAATCCAGATATTTAATGCAAAGTTTTGTTGTAGAATTTAGGTCCACTTATTTACACTTTCAGGAAAATCCTCATGGTAGCACACCAGTTTGCTATCCCTACTAACCAATTCTGAACTGGGTACTAAGTAAATTGGAAAATGTTTTCAGCAGGCTGAGATTTTTTTTCAGGCCGCAGTCTGTAGTCAATCCAGTCAACTAGAAAGTAACACCACCAAAACATCACATGACCACTGCCTACATATTACTTCTACTGATGAAAGCCATCTGCCAGAAATTAGTTTGAGGGTATGGATATGTCATTACTTGATTGGGATTGAGTAAGCCTTACCACATGGCATCCACTGATTGCTCAAGTTTACACAAGATAACAGAACTAAAATAAAGGAAGATGTACAATCATCCACTGTTAGTAAGTAAATGGATGATCAAGCCATTCTTAACTAGCAGTAGCAAACTCTCCAGACAATGATGCCACCTAGTGCAAGCCTTAGTAATCAATGGATGCAGGAAGATTTGTGCATAAAATAGCCATCTAGGGCCTTTTTATCCAATGTACCCAGACTAGTTTTTAGCTTGAGGCTTTCACCAGTAAAAAGCTTTTGATCTGAGGATCTAATCCAACCCTCCAGCAGCCACTTTTACCTATTTAGTTAACTATAAAGCTAGGAGCTCAAGATGAAAACATGTTTTTAATCCAAGCTCATTAGGCTGTAGTAGGCACTAGATGGGTGTTTTTAGGCACAAATTTTCTTGCATCCACTGATTACTAAGGCTTGCACTGCTACTGGTAATTAAAGCTTGTGTAAACATAGGAAATGGTAATCATGTGATGCTTTATTGATTCTATTCTTAACTAGAAAGTAAAGGAAAGAGTGGCAAAGTTTAAATTAAATCACAAATCTAATGAATATTTCTTTCAATATTTCATATTTTCACTGTAGTTGTTAAGTGAATTTAGCTATTGTTAGCCAGAATCTATAATGACACTAGAAAACTTCAAAATCTCGCCAGTCTGCAGTTAACAAATCTGTTGAGTATTGTCTTCTTTACAGTTTTTTTATAAGTAGTTTCTGGAGAGATCTTTGGTCTGCATTGAGGTATTTAAATACTGTTTTATTTCATAGCTTATCTTTCACCTTTACTTGATGAATTAATAAAAGTAGAATTTAGATCGGCCTTTTTTATACTCACATTATATTATTCTTTAATCTTGACTATTCAAAATTCCAAAAACTAAATATTCAATTCATAACACAAGAAATTCATTCCAAATACCTTCTTTAATTATTTAAGAGAAAAAATTCAAATTCCAATATCTTCAGTAGTAATCCAGAAGGTTGAAATGTTCAAAATTATAATCAACATAGGTAAAAATCAAATTTAAATACAATTATAATAATTATAGATATTATTAGTATTATTTAAATAATTATCGGTTAAAATAAAGATTTCTCAAAGTTTAATCCAGATTCTCCATCCATTTTTCTTCTCCATGTCATTTCAACTATATCCATTCATATCACATATGATTTCTCTATCTCTCTCTCTTAGATCTTTAATAATCTTCTGATCAATTTTAAAAATTCAGTTGTTTATTAATATCATCTTTTATAATATGTCCAATCATTTCTACTTTAGCTTTTTAATTCTTTCAAAGATGTCAATATCTATTTGATTTTTTAGCCATGTTATCAATCTCTCATTACTAATCACTTCCAATATACATTTTTTCACATTATCTATATGGTCTGAACACACTTTGTTTTTTTATCAAGTGTTCGTATAATAAATAATTTACTTCGCCAAAGTTCGTAATAGCAATTATACTGCGCTTCAAACGCTCGTTGGTGACTTCACCAACGAGCGTTTCAAGTGCAGTATAAGTGTCCCTATCTAACGTATGTCTATTAAAAAGCACTCTATCTTAGATTAATTTAATCCATTATATTTGTATCTGCCTTGATAATCTGATTAAAGTGTTTATATCATTAACTTCTTATGTATTATGAGCAAACTTTAAAAAGAAAAAAACCATTAAATATCACTGTAGTACTTTATTGAAATAGTTAAGGCTTTACTTCATTAGCGTTTGAAATCAATATATATATATGTACTTTGCGCACAGATAATGAAGCTGTTAAACTTTAAGTAATATTATAAAGTTACCGCCAAGCGCTTTCAGGACAGTTTATAGTCCCAAATTCATGGCTAAAACTCCAGTAGCCATAAATATGGGACTATAAACTGTCCTGAAAGTGCTTGGCGGTAACTTTATGATATTACATATGTTTAAAAGCTTCATTATCTGTGCGCAAAGCATATATATATTTGTAGTAGTTTATTAATTTAAACGACTCAAACTACAATTTATTCAGTGGCTTTCTGAATGTATCTGTCGATTGATTATGTGTAAAATAAAATTTAACTTCTATTTTTATAAATGATTATATTTTCATATGTAAATTGGGTTTAAACATATGTTGCTATTTTAGGTTGCAACTCTGGGCTAACTAATTGTATTACAATCTGATAATTCAGCTTTAACCTTGCCTCTGTAAGATTTTGTTCCAAAAACTTTTTCCCCAAACATTTTTACGAATCCTAACTGGACTATATATTCTGTATCTCTTATTGAGAGAATGATGATAAATTAAAGTTCTGAGCTTCATACAATTATTCTAATTAACATATGCAATGTGTAATCATCGTGTACTTCTTGTTTCATCAAATTTTGCATTGTAGGCACCAGATTGTACAGTTATTGGAATTATTTTGCAAATTTTAATTTCTTGATCTAATGTTTTCTTGTGGAAAACCCATTATTTTTTTTTTACTTTAATAAAATATAATATTCAATATTATTTACTAACATTACACAAAATCACTCTTTTCTTTATTTTGCTGTAATATCTTATAAAAATACAATTTATCCAAACCACTTTGAGCACTTAAGAGATTAAAGTGAACTGGCTCTGAAGAAGGCTGCAGGGCAGTCGAAACGTGGATGTATGTATATATGTACAAGTAAAGGATTTTTGCTAAAAAGTGTTCAAAGTGATTTGGATAAATTGTATTTATATTATTTACTAAGAACAGAGATCATATGCAATTAAATAGAAAAGTTTTCTATCTTTAATATATGTGCTGTACTGATTTACAATAGCTCAGTGAGGTCATGTTGATTACTGGGGATACTTTCAAACTCAAACACAAGACATGGATTTTTTAAAGATAAGAGCAGCTGTCTTATCTTTAAACCTACATTTAAATTATATAGGCCAATCTAAAGCATCTCAGTTTGAGAGTGTGAATACATTTCTTTATTCATTTTTACATCCATTATTTTCTTTCATATATTAATATTCCCAAAATTTCTCAATTTACTACATGTTAATATTATGATTTATTAGAAGCTATGTAATATTCAATATTATTTACTAAGTACAGAGATCATATGTAATTAAATAGAAAGGATTTCCACCTTTAATATATGCACTGTATTGACTTTATAATAGCTCAACATTGTCACGTTGAGTACTGAAGATATTCTCAAACACAGGATAGAGGCTTTTCTAAAAATATTTGTATGCTTTTCATTATATGTTTGCTATGTTTACCATATAAAATATGTAAGGTTTAGTTCTGATTAAAATATATAGTAACATGCTTATTATTTTTCTAAATAAACTTCTTTACTGATTCAGCATTTCATTACAAATTTGAATCACTAGCAGAATTAACTGTGTAATTGCCTTAAGATGCTTAATTTTTTAAAGTACAATTTAGCATATCAATTCTTAGTAAATCATATGATCTATTCCCATTCAACAAAAACAGGTTTTTTTTATCCTCCATCTTGTCAGCTAATCCTTCTCCAAGTAAACAATAATAAGAATCCAACTCTGCTTTTTAGCAATATATTCTTATTTAATACAACCAGATTAGGTTCTTGACTCTTCAAAGGCTTGATAAACTTTGTTTTGCTCTTTGACTATGTAGAGCTTTTATTCAGTTTATAATATTTCCTGAAAATATTGCATTCTTCAGAGATTCTTACACAGGTTTTAGGTTTATCTCACTATATAAAAAGAAGAGCAGCCAGTATTTTTTATAAATGTACAATTTTGAGAGCCTATTATCTACTGAAGATGGGTTAGTTGTTAAATTAATAAATCAAAATTTAAAAAAATGAATAAATTTCATTAAGAAGCTTTACTTCAATTTTTTTTTTTACTTATAATGTGGGGAAGCAATGAGATGCTCTTAACATTGTCATACTTTATTTTAATTCAGTATGTTTCAATGATAAAAATTTGGGATCTTACTATCACAGAACATAATGCAGTGGACAATTTCTAAAGGTATTGGATCCTGTCTCCTGAAAAGTGTGCATTAATGATCACAATATGATTGCACACTGCAACATGAATAAAGTGTATTTATACCCCCCCCATTTTTCTGTTAATAAGTTAATCCCAAAAAAATAAAATAAACTGTAAGTATTGCAACTAATTCTTCCACAATGATCTCTTTTTTTAAAATAACAATAATAAAAAATAAAATGTAAAAATATTACATTTCCTAGCAGGCATTTTTTTGTAAACATTTTTGGGGGCCCCAAAGCTGTATATTTATAAAAAATATGAGCTGCCATTTTGTTTACTGGAAAACTCACAAGTACCAAAAAAGGTACTTTTTTTTTTTTAATTTGATATCAAAATTGCATTTTTAAAAGGTGAAATAAATACGAAGTCTGCATAAAGATTTCTAATAGGTATTGAATAAATAATAGTAAATATGTAATTCTTTTGTGAATATATGTGCATATTCTTTATAAAGTGGGTTTTTTCTTCTTCCTTTCTTTATTTAACTGAGTGCACATTTGATGATGAGTACCATAATCGTAGCTCTCTCAGTTCATTCAAATATTCCATCTATGTAATAATTGAATGCCATTTTCTCTTTTATCACATTTTTGTGATTAGCTATGAACCAGGGTTATATGGTAACAAAAATATGTTATTGTATATTTGTGTAAAAACATAATGTAATAGTTATATTTTTTAATTCTAAAGAAGATTACTGGAGGGTTGAAACTGTAAAGTAAAAAAATGAATCAAGCATTTGAAGAGTGCATAGAAGGAATATAATTTGTTTTTTAAATATAACTTCAAAATTTATTAAAGTTAGAATTTAATGACGAATCTGAAAGAGATGTTGATAATAGCAAACAAAAATCTGAAAATTGGAAAGATCCAACCTATACTCATTAACTTAGATTGTCAAAAAAGACCACTTCCTGATAGGGTGTGAATAAAAGATGTATATTTTGGTATGAAATAGGGAACATGATATTGTCTGCTAAAATTAGTATGCTTAACAAAAATTGTATTTTTATGCCTTTAATAATATTTAAAACTTTAATAGGTAAATAGTAATTTAAATAAAAATTTCTAAGTCATTCACTCCATGTGTGATTTGTTAATATATTCATAACCTCAAACCCCATGCTTTTAATAATACATGATTTGAAAAAAATATCAAATAAAAAATGAAAATAAAAATTAAGCAAGATAAAATTTATTTTTTTAATTTATGGATGGCAAATGAAAGTAGATTCATTTTTCATTTTGTGAGTTATTTTGCTCCTGGAAGATAGTACATTAATATAACTAATTTTTGGAAGTTCGTCATTCCAATTATTATGTACTATTAAATTTGGCAATAACAAATATTATATTTTTTTAATAAATCAATTATTTTATATAGCGCGATGTTTTATAAACTGTAATAGTTAAACAGCATTAAGCTGTGCACATGCGCTTTGCAGATTTTAACTATAAATGACTGAATACAAACACTTCAAACACATGATAAAGCGTTTGGGTTCGAAAAGATAGATGACCATTCTATCTTTTCCCAAAGACTTTATCATGAGTTTGAAGTGTTTGTATTCAGTCATTTATAGTTAAAATCTGCAAAGTGCATGTGCACAGCTTAATGCTGTTTAACTATTACAGTTTATAAAACATCATGCTATATAAAATAATTGATTTATTTACATATATTTAATTTCAAATAAGAATGACGTATCATAAATTCTAGTAATTTTCACCAGCGTCATTCATTCAGCATGTAAAAGTAATTTAAAGTGATTATTTAATATCTTCATGCTTTCACTTTCAGACACTTAAGATTTGCCCATATAAAAGTGTTTGGGTTCGAAAAGATAGATGGCCATTCTATCTCTTCCCAAAGACTTTATCATGTGTTTGAAGTGTTTGTATTCAGTCATTTATAGTTAAAATCTGCAAAGCGCATGTGCACAGCTTAATGCTGTTTAACTATTACAGTTTATAAAACATCGCGCTATATAAAATAATTGATTTATTTACATATATTTAATTTCAAATAAGAATGACGTATTGTAAATTCTAGTAATTTTCACCGTCATTCATTCAAGCATGTAAAAGTAATTTAAAGTGATTATTTAATATCTTCATGCTTTCACTTTCAGACACTTAAGATTTGCCCATACAAAAGCATTTGGGTTCGAAAAGATAGATGGCCATTCTATCTTTTCCCAAAGACTTTATCATGTGTTTGAAGTGTTTGTATTCAGTCATTTATAGTTAAAATCTGCAAAGCGCATGTGCACATTTTTTTAATATAAAAAAGTTTGTTTTAGCAATGTTTTATTGTCCTAAAAAAAGTTACAGATCATTCTGTAACAGCTAAAAAAATTTTAAATACATTTGTTTTCCCTTTTCTTTCCTTTCTTCTCATATCACCAATATATATATATGTTGAATTAAATATTTCTATGAATTGTTATTCTAATAAAGAACAGAAATGAAGAGATAATATCCATGTAAATAGAAATAACCTTTAGTCTTTGGTGCTACCAAGAAATTATCAATTATTAATAATTGATAAACCCTGAGTTCAAACCACTTTTCATTAAACCTAAATATATAATACATCAATAATAATGATGATGATGATGATAAGTAATAATAATAATAATAATAATAATAATAATAATAATAATAATAATAATAATAATAATAATAATAATAATAATAATAATAATAATAATAATAATAATAATAATAATAATAATTTAATTTAATAAACATATAATCTCCTTGTGATAAAAAATCATGCATGGAGTTTAACAAAAGTACATGTGCAAATAAAATTAAAAAAACATTAATATATAATAAAATAATTAAATAGAAATAAAAAGTTTTTGATTATCATCAATTATAATCCAGTCCATAATGAATTTTCTCAAAGTTTTCCTTGATAGGTCATTAACATTAAATCCAATGTTCCTTATAAAAATATTGTGAAATATTGGACCAAGATAACATTTCTGATATCTACAATGAATTTTAAAGTATGCTGGTTCAAAAAATAAATCAAAATCACTTGATCTAGTCACTATTATTGATGAAGAATTATTTTTATTCATTCCTTTATATTTAATATAATAACACAAAATAGTCACTAAAAATAATTGATTAATAGTTATAACTCCAGCACACTTATATAATTCAAGTCTTGGCAAATCCAAAGATTTAAAAAATAAAATTCTTAACGTAAAATTTTGTAGTGTTTGCAAAGACTTCAAAAAATATGCTGCAGTGCCACCCCATAATGTTATACCATAAGAAAGTCTGCTTAAGAAAATTTGTTTATATATACTTAATAGGACAGATTTATTCAAACAATCTCTTATTTTATAAAAAAAGAAAATTAAGTTTTCTTAATTTTAGTTGAAGCCAAAAAATATGCTTATCTCAATGTAAATACTCATTCAAAACCAAGCAAAGGTAAGAAATTGTTGAAGTCCTGGTGATTTTCTGACAAGACGTTTTATTAACATAAGGCTATTGAATTAACAAGTCTTCTGCTGGAATACTTTTAAGAGAATATATTATGTAATTACATTTATTAATATTTAGCAGTAATCTATTATTGTTCATCCATTAAGTAATTTTAAATAAATCTTCATTCACAAGTTTCTCAAGTAAACTAAATGAAACTGCTGAAGTAACCAAAGCAGTATCATCTGCAAAACAAAAAATGTTAGAATAAAGAGAAAAATCAAACAGATCATTAATATAAGCAGTAAATAATAATAATAATAATAATAATAATAATAATAATAATAATAATAATAATAATAATAATAATAATAATAATAATAATAATAATAATAATAATAATAATAATAGCAATAGAAGTAGTTGTAGTAGACAGATCATTAATATAAGCAGTAAATAATAATAATAATAATAATAATAATAATAATAATAATAATAATAATAATAATAATAATAATAATAATAATAATAATAATAATAATAATAATAATAATAATAGCAATAGCAGTAGTTGTAGTAGAGCATTTAAGAGTTAAAATTTTAAAGATTTCATTAAAGTCACCCAACATTAATATTTTCACTTTAATGGCCAACTTTTTAAGATTTATGTATATTAACATAATTATATTGCTTATTTAATAAATTGTCTGTCATATTTATAAAATATGCCTCTTTGATTTTTTTCCCCTTCAAATCATTTTCCACAATAAAATAAAAACAGAAAAAACTGCCATTACAAATGAATGGTCAGCAAATTTTTAAAATCTATCCACTGAATATTGCAATTTATTATATAAAAGTTCTTATTTATTAATTCTCATTTTCATTGTACATTTTGACTCACCAATGTAATCAGACCCACATTGACACATACATTATATATATTACATTTGTTGATTTTATCAACAGTATATATGTTAAAAGCAACTGAATAATGTATTTAAAATATATAAATACAGTATTTATTTTTATTAAGGATTTTTGTTGATGTCTTAATAAAATTATACATATGAAAGTGAAACACGAACACCCTATTGATACAATACGGCAGTTTCCATTATTGTGAAATCACACTTTTCATTATGTTGAACGTGTAAAATATATAAAGAATGTAAGGCATCCTAAAAGTGCTCTACTGTGAACTTGAGCATGGTTTTCATGGGAGAGGTGGACCCTATCTTTGTTATGAGGATTATCTCAGACATTCTAAAAAAGTGTTTTGTCAAATGTTTCCATTAGAAAATATGGCAGAGAATAAAAAATGGGGAGTTGCAATTAGACATGGTGTTGAATTATTTCAGAAAGAAAATTTTTCTAAAGAAATTAAAAGATAATATCATAACATATCAAGAACAGAAAAATAGGCCAGCATATTCTATACATGGATACATTTGTGTTTCACAAATTGTTTTGTATAGCTATCACAAAATTCATTTATTGAGTAGGTTTTTGCTTTCCCTTCTTTTTTGGAGTTAGAATGGCTATACTCATTTAGGAGTGTCTGTTTATTTTCATTACTACTGACTATATATACTGTTAAAAATATCTGCATTATGTACTTGTATACACCTTAAAGCATATACATTATTATTCATAAAACTTGATATCTGCATAAAGATTTTAAATCAAATAGTATAGATACAGAGAACTACTATATTATCTTAATCACTCGTCTTCCAATAGATAAAAATTCCACATATCATCTCTGTATTTACTGATAAGAACTTCAATTTTTTAAAGTTAGTTTGGCTTAATATCATTTTTTGACATTTTTTTTAAATATCCTATTACTTCATAGTTGTTTTTCCAAGGTATTAGTACAGTTTTGTTCCAATTTGCTTTTTTCATTTTTCTTAACTTTTGATTATTTTCCAATTGATTTGGTTTAATTTCTTCCCAGGATCATATCACTAAAATTTAGAACGTCTTTTTCCTTTCCTTGTAGATTAATTCACGATGACTTATATTACTTTAGAATAGATAAACTACTTGACAAGTCCCTTTCCTAAGCTATAAAACAAACATTTACTCTTATAAAAATTTTTTAGATCTCACAATTCTCATTTTGATTTCATTAATATTTTTATTATTATTTAAACGACTTCACAAATATTCAAAAGCACTCTCCCTCGCAAATTAACAATCAGCCCATACTTTCCGTCTATTTTAATTGTAAATGATCTAAAATTTTAATTTCGTAATTATCTGCAAACTTTTTCGTATGTATCAATCTGACACAATCATCACCAAAACGTGGCTTTTTCAGTGTAATTCATTAAATAAAAATTTAATTTTGAATTTAAATAATAGGCCTCATTATCATATACGGTATATATCTGCTTTGTTGAAGAAACAATCAATTTTTTGTTTTTTTAGAATGATCATTTTAAGCATCATGCATCTTGGGGGACATTTGACTATATCTTTATTTAAAGTTGTAATTATAAATTTATTTAAACGCACATTGATTACGTAAGTAATATTTACTAAGGCTGTAACCTCAAGAAATGCGTGTAAAAATGCGATATTAGGGACCTCTACAGGTTTTAAACACAAGCTTATGATTGCAAGAATGTGTGCTGATGTCGAGATTATTTAATACATTTACAAAGATATTACATATGGGGAAGAGAAGTGTAAATAACTTCGCGTGTGCTTAATTTTTAAAAAATCAGATATATTAATCTTTAACTGAGGTTTAAAGTTTATATTCGGGCCAGAGAGAATCTCTAGTTTAATACATGATTAGTGATAGCCATTGCTGTATTTATCAGAGTGGAAAGTGTCGTTGTTGTGAGTGGAGTAAATTTGACACTTGTAAATCAAATGCTACAATTAAATATTTATTATTCTCAATTTATAAATTTTATTTTAACAAAATCATATAGATCAGAAACGGTTAATGTTTTACAGTGATGCTCCAATTTTTTTTTGTACATTCGGTATACACTTTGCAGCAATATGGGTTCACATCCAGTTCAAACTTATACTGAATACCACCCTAACCCTAACACTCCTTATGCACTAAATACAGTGCAATATCTTTTATAAAATTCTTCAAATTGACAGTTTTGACCTATATACTGGAGTGTTTCCTTTTGCTTTATCGTATATTGCTTAAAGTAATGAATTTGGTAACTTATTAAAAATAATTATTGTTTTATTTTTTATTTATTATCATTTTATCTTAAACATATCTATTAATTTCTTATTTTTTAACTTATAATTTTTATACAATAATTTGTTTTTTTATATAATTAATAATCATAAATATATATAATCAATACACATATATAATTATTTAACCATTATTTTTATATCTGAATCTTTATTCATATCAAGTCTAAGATTTCTTGTTATGACTCCTTTATTGTTCTCTTTTATTATTAGTATATCATCTTTATATTTTCAAGTTTATGATCTGTTGCTTTTGTATGGGGGGGGGGGTAATATAAATAAAAGAAACTTTTAATCTATTTATTTGTTTTTCGGGTAACATTGTTTGCAATTTATTTCATGAACTCTGGTAATATCATTCTTGATATCTGGTAATAATTTACATTTATTTTCTAAAAAAATGTAATCGATTTTATTTATTTATTCATTATTTTAGTATGTAGTAAAATACCATACTTTGTTTAATTTTTTAAAATTTTATTTATATTTTTGTTATTTTCATTTTTATATATGTATAGGCTTTTTAACAATAATTTTCTTATTATTATTATTATTATTTACTTTTTTATTTTCTATTATTTTTATATTCCTTTTTAATATTTTTATTAAATAATTATTATTTTTAATATTTTCTATTATTTTATTTTGATGTCCAATCTTATTAGAACAATAATATTGACCTCTATATGTTCTAGAATACATATTGTTAATTTTTATAATTATTATTTTTAATATTTTCTATTATTTTATTTTTATATTAACTCTTATTAGAACAATAATTTTGACCTCTATATGCTCTAGAACAGTGTCTTCAATCCTTGGTTCACCGCCAGTCTGGCTAGACTGGCAGGAAAGTTTGTAATAACAAAATAATATTTTAAACTTTTAATTAATATAAACAATTTTTATTTATTTTTTCATTGTAATTGCTTAAATAAAATTAATTATTAATCAAAATGTTATTAAAATTATTAGATACTATAATTACTAAATAATAATCAAAGGAATTTATCTGAAAATGCAATCTTTAAAAGACAAAGTGCCAATCTCATGATAATTGCACACGTCAAATTCTATACCTAGTAGGCATTTCTGTATTGCGTCAGTTCATTTATTGGTCACATATAGAAAATTCTTTTATTGAATTTGTATCATCTTTTTATTTTGTGTGTGACATTTCTTTTTGAAATTGTAAACTTCACAAAATGAAGACAGATTATTGACGATGATTTCTCTTCATTGAGAACGTAAATCTATTATCTTTTTTTTTATTATAGCAAAATTACATCTTTATAATGATTGCTTTATTTCTATGTGACACTTTACCAAAACAAATTTTCTTTCTGTTTCTTTTTTTAATTGGGTAAAAATGAGATTAAAATAACACCAGATTCAAAATTAAAAAAAAAAAGTTTTTTATTATACAAACTCCATATATATATAACTTCATCTTGTATATTTAACATTAAATACAGATATTACATTTATCATAATCATTGTGATATTTCCCAACATTCAGGTGAATAACATTTTATTTTTGCATGTTTAAACAATGAAATAATAAATGTAGCAATTCAGGCACATTAATGAAATGATTGTTATTGTACTGTTTTCTGTAGCAGTATGAAATGCACAACTTGAGAAAGAGTGTTCAGCATGTGAAGGTAAACAACACCATTTCAATACACAGTAACTAGTGTGTTGTTTTGGTCAGTTATAACAATTATGCTCATCTAAGGCTAAGCAGTTTAAATCTTTAAGAAAATTTATCTATAGACTTCTGTCGGTCCGTGAAATCTTATCCTTATTTTTGCTGGTTCGCAGGTATGGAAAGGTTGAAGACCACTGCTCTAGAATGTATACTGTTAATTTTATATTTATATATCTGTTTGAAAACCTCTACTTGTAGAATTCATATGTGCATATCTTTGCCAATTTCCCAAACTTTATAAAGTTATTGTATATTGTGCGCTACATATGTAATATTTTTGTATTAATTAATCCTTGATAAATGCACAAATATATTTTTAATTGTTTAAAATTTTTATCAATGAACTTTCCATCCCATTAAAACAAAATTCCCCCGCTCCCGCGCGCCCCGCCCCCCCCCACCTCGACCCGCCCCCCCGGGGCGCGCCCCCCCGCCCGACCCACCACCCCTCCCGGCGCGCGACCCGCCCACCCCCCCGCCCCCCCCCCCTTAAAATATATACATAATAAACCACAAGCACCGACAACTAATAGTTATCATACACAAATCACATAATACAGTTCTCATGCTTAAATAAACCTATAGAATATCAGTAATCTGTTGTCAATGCAATACTACAATTAAGTAGTAAATGGAATCCTGTCATATGTATGTTATATTATACAGTCCTCAAATAATTTTGCTTTGTCAACAGAATGCTGATATTCTATTGATGTTTATTTAAGCATG
Source organism: Epiperipatus broadwayi (assembly GCA_028023455.1). Taxonomy (NCBI): domain Eukaryota; kingdom Metazoa; phylum Onychophora; class Udeonychophora; order Euonychophora; family Peripatidae; genus Epiperipatus; species Epiperipatus broadwayi. The sequence continues at coordinate 66,296 of JAQFVV010007242.1, read as the reverse complement.
AGGGGTGGGTAATGTGATTTGTGTGTGTGTGTGTGTGTATATATATATATATGGTATAGAGTAGTGGATTCTGAATTAAAAATTACAGTTTTAATACTGAGCTTAATAACATAAACAAAAAAAATAATCACAATGATTCAAAGGAACTATTAAATGCTAAATCTGCCACTAGTATACTTGAATATCACATGACCTCCAAAGAAATCAATCACACAATTATTATTATGAGATGGATTTAATGAAAAAAATAGATATGTTTCATGATAATGGATTTATAACTTATGTTGTATATACAAAACTATTACTTTTATATAACTTAACCTATTATACTGCTTATATAGATTACAAAAAAAAATATGCAAGAAACAGCTTGGTAAACTCTCATAGATATCAATGCTCAAATTATTATTTATTAGCTATTTAAAAAGCGCATGTTTTGGTAGCCATTAGATCTTATATATAATAACAAACTTAGACATCAACTATTTGTTAGAATGAAATTAATTGTATTTTAAATATTCATAATGTATTTATTCCCAAAAGCAGAGTCATTAACTACTCATTTTTAACAATGGAAAGGCCAAATCTCAAATTGATGATTATCTCATTTCTGTATTATTTTAAATAAAAGACACACTTTTTATCCAAATTTTGGACCTGTAAACATGGGAATGGATCTTAAAATTTAAAGCAAAAATTTTATTGATTTGTACATTTTATTTCCAATTTTCTAAACTTAAAATCCTATAATTAGGAGGCATCTTATATTCAAAATAATAACATATTTAACATCTAATGGATACCAGAAGAGATCTTTTGTTATCTAGTAAATAATGATTTGATATTAACATTTATGAAACTGTATCATGTTATTTCTTACAATTTGTTTTGCATGATTTAATATTCATTTTAATTTGTATTATACTGTCGTTATATACATAATATTTGGAATGCTCCATAGTTAAGGTGCGTTTCAAATGTTTTATATAGATTTCAGTTAGCATTATGTATCATTTTTATTTCATATATATATATATACTGCAATTATGTAAACATGTTAAATACATAACATTCAAAATAAATTGCTCAGTCAGTATAAAAGAGAGAAGAAATAATTCTTTATTAGCAGAAACATTATGTAGTTTTATCTAGAAACTAATTTAACTTATTTTCCTACTGTAAAGAAAAAGGAATAATCTTTCATTTATTAGCATAAAAGAACATGACTTCTTTTAAGCTTGAATAGTAACTTTTTCTTTTTAAATATATATTCTAAAAAATTTACTTATTATATAATTATTAATTGCAAGGCATCCATTATTTAAAATACTTCTAGATATATAATGTTTCAAATAATATACTTTTTTATTTAGAAAATAAAATAAGCATTATAAAAATATTTCAGTACAGAAATCATACCAAATTCACCACATCCTTTATTTTGCTGTAATATCTTATATAAATGCAATTTATCCACTATTTTGAACGCTTAATTTTAGCAAAAAACATATATGCATACACAATTTTATGTTTCAACTGTTTCTTCTTCAGAGCCACGTTTACTTTAATTTTAAAAGTGGCTCTGAAGTAGACTGCAGGACAGTCGAAATGTAAGACTGTATTTGTATATATATGTACAATAAAAAGTTTTTACTAGAAAGTGTTCAAAGTATAAAAATCCTCTGTAAATATGATCATTCAAAAATATCTTTTGATACATTGCACTAATAGAGATTTATATATTTTTTATGTATATGTTGGGTTATGCAATAAGTTATTGTCTATAGTTTGCTATAATATGACTGTTTTTTTAATTTTGTTTACAAATAATTATATTATATATATTTAATAAGTTTCAAAATTTTCCAAGGTTATCAATCAAAAGTTTTAGCTATCTAAATTTATGGAAATGATTTTAAATTCTCCATTAAAGGCATGATCTTCAATCAAGGTAAAGAGGTGCAATAATGAAGTTACTGATGCATTTGAACATCATGTATAGAAGCATGCAATTGTGATCATCCTCTTGAATACAATTAATGTGATACTTTATATGTAAAGTTTTATTATAAACTTTAATAAGCTTTTTGCATCATTTAAAATGGATAAGAATATCTTATTATTATTATTATTATTATTATTATTATTATTATTATTAAGTGGTGTATAATTTTAATGTTTTTAAAAAAAAAAACATTATCTCCGAGATAAGATTTGAAATAAAACTGCACACTGATTATATATATGTATGGGAGATGGTATCCGAACCAACTGATGAGTGCTGGTTTAGCACAAAATACGTATATTGGTGATCATTTATCTTTTCTGCATGTGTGTGGTCATGTGTATCGGTAGTATGAGATAGTGTGGATAGTGAAGGGGCTTAAAAGTCTGAGTTCAAATTCTCTATATTTATTATCTCCGAGATGTAAAATCAGTGATAAGAATGGCTTACTGACAGGCTTTGCTGCCCATAGGAACAAGACAAGAAGCTTCAAGGCACTACAAAGTTTTGAAGTTTTATAAAATTCAAAGTAAATTATTTAAAAAAAACATACATTTTTTGTTATTTATATAATTGTTACTTTATTTTTATAAATGTATATTATTACAATTTACTAAATATTTTTAGGCTAGAATTTATACTATTTTAAACCCATTTAATGAAAAATAAATATATCTACTAATATTATTAAATATCGCATGGAAAAATGGTTCAACTCCATTTCCTTTTCTATGTGGAATAATACGCTTATAACTTTCATGTTACCCCTACATTTTGATTTCATGAATAGACTTCATGTCTTTTTTATGTTATTAAAATATATGTGATAATATTAAAGCTATAAAAAATTACGTATCTTACTTTTTTATATATACATTAGCACATATTATATATATACATTCGTTGCGCTTTTTTTTTCTCATAAATTTTAATTATTAAAAAGGCGCAAACATTTTTTATACTTGCACCAGACTTATCGAGATTCTAGAAGTTGCTGGTGAGCAAAAAAATTAATCAAAATATTCCCCGCTAAGAAATATAAAGAAAAAATAGTCGGCTAAATGGAATTGTATGCACGTTACTTGGGTCTCAGACATCGCTTGTAGCGTCAAAAGACCATAAGATAAATAAAATACTTAATTAATATCTAACTATATTAAATTTATATTTGTTATTTTTAAGTCGGGACTGTATAAATAATGTATTTAAATTACAAAAAAGAGATTTAGCTGAGAAAAAAAAATCATTATACTGTTATTTTATAGCATTCAACTAGGAATAAAAAATCTTATTACGGTAATTCTGATAACCGATAAAAAATTAAAAAAACTCCATTACTAGAAAATACCAATCGTATTTAAATGAGAATAAGATGTATATTTCAATTTATTTATTTCTTTTATTGGCTTACTAATATAAATATTTTATCCCGTTAAAGTTTATTATACTAGTCAAGAAATTGCCATCCGTTTTTTATATTTTTTTACTAGCGTCGTCTTATTTTAAACTCCCGCAGAAACTGAACAACTCTTAACTTAATGGTTATTAAAAGACATATAACCAATTTTCAACAATTATTTTTTTATTTAAAAATCACAGTGTAATTTTTTTTTTTAGACTCATTTTCTCAATCTCTCTTATTATAATCCTTTTTTAAAAAAAAATCTTCATGTTACAGTGATTAAATATCCCCCTTCCCAATAAGCATTTCTCAAAAATTTGGAAATGTCTATCCTCTCATCAACTAAATTTTATTTTTTATTATCGTTTTAAAATTTTTATTATTTACATAATCATGAAAGTACTGACTATATAAATCCATTAGTCGTCAGTGAGGCAAAAATAGGTTTCCTGTTTTTAAGCTGCTTAAACTGTTGTTGGTACAAACCAATAAGAAAACGGCAAAACCTTGCCCACTTCCTAGCTACAGCTGGGCCTGTAAAAGTATTTCAGCCAAACTTTATTAATGCAGTTGCGTCTTTTTATGATTTATTAGCCTTGCAGCAGTAGAGGAAGTTTGGGACAGTATCTTTAGATTGATTTAGACAAACTTGCATGAAATATGCATGACTTCTATCTAATATATATCAATGCAGCTTCATCTTTAAAAAAAAAAAAAACGACCGTATAATAATAAGTTGCGTCTAAAACATTTCTATAGTTATTTGAAATTTTTTCCCATTTATTTACATAATTTAAATTTTAAAAAAAATTAATTCCCAACATTTTAAAATTATATAAATAGCAAGCATGAAATGCTGTCATTTATATCAAATGATGTTACGGAGGCCATCGAGAAACTGTTTTCAAATGTAAAAATGATCTAGCTATAATTAATTTATTTGAACGATAATTCATCTGACATTAAAAGAAATGATCATGCGATTATTACACTGATATATTAAAAAAAAGTTTTATATTCGTTATCTCCGGAGTTATAAAATATTTTATTATATGCTTATCTATATACATTTATATTCACACACATCAACACTCATTGATGGATTAAGATTGCATATGTAAAAAAAAAAGTTTATAATTTCATTTCCGAATGATGGGGGGGGGATTTTGTGTGATATTTAATGATTATGCTACCATAATAGCATAACTGACTATATCTGTAGCAACACTTATTGATAGTCAAACTTAACAGCTATAGTGAACCACTCAACAAAGGCAAAATTATTTTTAAAAAACATAGGAGTGCATAGTATTTCTATCAACAGTTTAAGGATATACATAAAAGACATTATTATGGTTTAATACTAAAAAAAAAAAAAAATGAACATACATTTTTTTTTTATAACTAATGACAGTTAGTTCCAAATTTTTAAGTAGATGTGGAAAATATAATCGAAATTTGTTTATAAATATTGTTTTATTTATATAGGAAATATGCACTACTTTTACAATTTAAAATAATTATTTTTAAATACGTTTTTCTAGTTTTCATATAAACAAATTCATCAATGGCATAATATTTCTGTAATGTAATTATCACCACATCACTTTCATGCATCCACTTTTAACACGATGTAGAGGGATGTAATCATAAACATAAGACCAAAGACATGAAAAAGGTGTATGAGCCCCAAGATACACATTTCATGCTGAACAACAGTCATCCGTTAATCCAGATCACAACTCTTACACATATCTTTATCATTGTTCAGTGACAGAATTGTGCAACCCACATAAAAATCACCCAAGGGCAATCCATATGTGCATTCTACATTCTGATATCACAGACTGATATTTTTTTTTTATTACAGCCCACGAAGGTCAGGAAGAAACATGAAACTCTTAACTCTTTTACTTAAGTTATTGATTGCAAATACAAACTGCCAGAAATAATGAGAGAAACAATTATTTACATATATCCAAAATAACATATAGCACTATAATCAATGGATCTATAAATTACTTCATGGTAAATAAATCTTTCTAAATCTTTATATATTTGTGTAACATTTAAATATTTTAAAACAATTAATATTTGAAAATTACTAATGTAGAATATTATTACCATTATTTGGTTGTATAATGGTTCCAATGTACTGCATTAACGCCCAATCGCTCACATCTCTCATTGTTCCTGTTCTAAGACTAAACGACTCTGCCAAATGAGGCTAATGCAATACTATCAATGAAGAATGATTTAACTAATTAATTACTGTGATCAATGTCAAGTTATGATATTAGCAAGCAAATAAAATAATAACGTAATTGTAAAATACAGGAAATAACATCTGTACTACAATAGTTTCTGAACAAGAAGCAGTGCATGTATAAATTATATGCATACAGTAGGCATTAAACTTCTACCACATACTACTCCTTAGAGTATTTGATACTATATATGAGTGATCGGCAGTCACAAATGTATCACTACAATATGTATGAAATAAAGCAGATAATATACGATAGCAACTTTTCATCAACCACACATCGCTGCCCTAAACCAATGATGAAGGTAATTGACCAGCAGTTCACAAATGGTTTTAAAATCATTTAATACTAATGCGTTACATTAGAATGAGTTTTAGGTGTAACAAGCATAATCCGAATTAACAGTTAACAGCCACCCATTTCTATCACTTATATCACCCCAGAATGAGTTTTAGGTGTAACAAGCATAATCCAAATTAACAGTTAACAGCCACCCATTTCTATCACTTCTATGACCCCAAAATACAAGAATAGATGGCTCAAACATATCTATTTAATATAACCTTAATTTAGCTTGGGTATACAGCACAATTGAATTTCATTCATAGTTTATTTACTTGCTGATTGTGATATTGCTTTAAAGTGAAAATAACCGATTTAATTAACATACAAAAGTTTAATAGCATGGCAAGAGATTGCAATTATAAGCTAATTGCCTTTTGTAAAGTAATTTTATACAATTATCACTGACTAAATTGTGGCACGATAAATAGAACAAACTACATTCTCTTGCCACACTTGTTCATAAAGATTAAATAAATAACTATTTACTAACATATATCTTTAGATAGGAGATAATTAATTAAAGATTAGCTTACATTTCATATTCTCTCAGCATCAAAACTTCATGTTTCATCTTTAGGTATTGGCAGAGCTTATTCTTAAAACCATAGCTATGGTTGATGAAGGTTTAAACAATCTTTCAGAATTAGAATGATTTAGCAGTGATTTTATTTGGGTTTAATGGCTGGTCTTCCTATAGCACTGGTCATCAGACTTTGACTCATCTCAGATAGATACATAATAGATACATATTTGAGTGGTTTCTTCACTTGTTCATGGCTTCTTTTTCAGCACTCAGGGATGGGGGTTCAGCTTGCTCTCTGTCAGCTTGACAGAGTGAAGCAGATAAAGGCTTCTCTACTCTTGCATCATAGATCTGGCAAAGCAACAGAATATAATAATCTTAATGAATGTAATTTTAGCACTATATAAATTTATATGGTTTGGAGCTCTTATCAATAAAATTTGGATCCATCTCTTGTCATTTGAATTCTTTGATTTATTGGTTATAGCTAACTACATTAATTTCACTGAGGCTTATTGTCTAATACCTTCTTTTCAAATTCTTATTTTTTCCTGGAAATAATAGCCTGAATTTAATTAAATCATGTCAATTATTTATTTTCTTAATTTAATCTATCAATCTGTCTGCAAATGTTTTAATTATTTTTTTCTAGAATGTCATTTCCACTTTTAATTATTATTAAAAGAAAATACCTTTTGCTTTTAACCTCTTTTTAAATTAAATTTAGAATTAATTAGGTTTTACAACTTTTTAGAAACTATTTTATTTAACTTGATTTAATATATAGGGTATATGAGCACAGACTTTCACATGCTCTACCACTCTCCACACTATCTCATAACACTGATACACTTGAACACATATATGTTGAAAAAATAAATAATCACCAATATATGTATTTCATGCTAAACTAGCAATCATCAGTTGGTCCAGATTACCATCTTTACACATATATGTTATAAGTGCTCAGATATATATTAAGATAGCCAATCCTCATACTTTAATGGACAGGTTTCAATCTACTACACACTCCAACTCTTCAACCGTCCATCCAATTGAAAAATCTGATAATGAAATGCTCAAAGGCCACCCCTGAGGCTGAGATTCTTGTCACTCCCATGTTGACCTAAGATCAATCTGACCCCTCATGTACAGGACATAATCCATTTAATACATATACAAGGGATGGGCAGACATCTCTACTATGTAATAACTGAAACACACAGGCTTATTATATACCTGTGTCTATATATGTAATATATAGGGTATATGAGCACAGACTTTCACATGACCCACCACTCTCCACACTATCTCATAACACTGATACACTTGAACACATATATGTTGAAAAGATAAATAATCACCAATATTCGTATTTCATGCTAAAACAGCAATCATCAGTTGGTCCAGATTACCATCTCTACACATATATGCTATAAGTGCTCAGATATATATTAAGATAGCCAATCCTCATACTTTGTGGAATAGATTGAAGCCTGTCCATTAAAGTATGAGGATTGGCTATCTTAATTTAACAAAATAACTTCATAATTACTATACCATATACATTTATCTGTGCATATAAAATATCTATGTAGGTTTTTATTTATTAAAATTATTTAATAACCTTTAAATTTAAAACTTCATGGTTTTAAATTTATGGACATGAAATATATATATGAAAGCATATGTATAGATTTAATATAGATAATAAATTACTATAGTTTAATTATGTGCATTTGGGGAATCATAAAACTTTTTCACATGTCTTTCATCATATATTTATGATTATGTCCCTGTATACGGTATTAAAAGTGATAGAAACGAGTTCCTACCTTGCTTGAGCATAGTGTTCATTTTGGGGTAATCTCTGGTCTAATAAATGACTAATAAAAATTATTATTAATCACATTGTTACAGTTTAATATTACTTGGCAATATTATATTCTATTGAAAGTATGCAAAAATTATCCAACAGTCTATTCTTATTGGTCCTTGATTTATTTTAAGTTGCAAATATTCTGTCACAGAAACAGTTCAAATAGGAAGAGTGAAAAATGTTGAGAAAGCAATAGTGGTATTTGGATATGATTCAATTATGACTCAATTAAAACAAAGTCATAAAGAGTCTATTGGACGTCAAGAAGAGTTAAGGTGATAATGTTTTGAATAAGTTTCAAAGCTTTAAAATTTGAGGATTTAAATTTCACAAATGAACTTCCAAGTATACCTGTATCTTCGACCAATTTTTGTAAATCAGCAAGATATGGCATGAAAGTTTGTGGATGGATTGAAATTTGGTTACAGCAAAACAGAATACAATATGGATTATTCTATACATGATTATGTCCTTATGATTTAGACCTTTTAGTCTACATTACTTATGATTATTTATGATTGCTAAATATTGGATAATATGTTTTATTTAATTAAGTAAGTAAAGTTAACCTTCAAAGATTTAAAAGAATCGGTTGTAAATGACAATACCACTTTCTGAATTAATGTCAATTTATTTATGTGGCAAAAGATGGCCATCTTTAAAGCATAAGTAGGTTAGTGGTAGCTAAAAGTTAATTAAGAATGTATAATAGATATAAAAATACTCTAGAAATCTTCAACAACTTATCTTTGAAAGTTAAATTTAATTAATTGAATAAAACTTACTCTCAAATATTTAGCAATCATAGATAATCATTATGATTTTAATGAAACTAAAATTTTACTGCTCAGATTGATAAGTAAGTAGTCATGATTGTATTAAAACTTGTCTCCTAGATTCAAACACCACAGCACAAAATTGATTCTGTAATGTTTTACGTTAAAGTTAAAATTTCTATTTAATAGTTGTTTTTTACTGATCGGTTAATTTTTAATTATAATCAAGAACTTTATATAATCATTTAACATGGCAACAAAATGAAAACAAAGTGACCATATTTTTTATATGCCATTTTAGAGTTTTGGCCGTCTTAGAACTTTTACCTATGCACCTGTTGCACGTGCCAAATTATGGCACTGCCTAAAACTATTGATAATAAATTTATATGTGATATAAATGTTTAACATATATGATGTATCTATGATGATAAAACCATCAAGTCATCACATGATCACCATTTCACATACTTACACGTGCTGTTAATAAGAGTATCAAACTCTCCATACAGTAGTGCCACCAAGTGCAGACCTTTGTAATTAATGGATGCAGGAAAGTGTGCATAAAATCTCTATGCTAAAAACTAATCCGGGGATATTGGATGAGTAGGCACTAGATAGGGATGTTATGCACACACCTTCCTACATCCATTGATTACAAAGGCTAGCACTTGGTGGCACTACTGTATTGAGAGTTTGGTACTCTTATCATATCTATGATGTAATTTATAAAATACACATATTGAGATATCAACAAAAATAATTGTGATAAAAAGGTAGAATAATATAGTTAGGACAAAATTTATTCATTTATAAAATCAGAGAGAGAGAGAGAGAGAGCATTCAGATATATATGTTCAGTATGTTTATGAATTGGTTACCAACAACCAACCAACTTCAGTATAGTCTGTTACTACTAAATTAATTCTTTTGATTTATCATATAATGAAGGCCAGAAACATTCCATGACTTCTATTACCATTTTAAATAAAAAATGTTCCAATATTTTACAGTAGTGAGTGATATGGCATATAATATTTTTCTTTGATATTGGCTATATGATTAAATGCTGCATCAAATATGTTTATTGCAGCCATAGATTATGGTTTAATGGGACATTGGATCATGGCTCATATCCAACATGCAACAAGATTAAGCTAAAACTTTCAGTATCCTAAGCTTTATACTAATTATAGATTTAAAACAAACACTCAAATTTGAAAGATGTTTGAATTATTACTATACTTTTTTTTATTAAACCACAAAACATCACATGATCACCATTTCTTATGCATGCTCATAACTGTTATTAAAAGAGGCAAAACTTTCCATACGGTAGTTCCACTCGGTGCAAGACAGAGTAATTAATGGATGCCAGAAGGCTTGTGCATAAAATCCATATCTAGTGCCTATTCATCCAATATCCCCAGACTAGTGTCTAGCCTGTAACCTTTGTCAATGAGGAGCCTTGGATCTGAGAGCACTGCACCTAGATCTTAGGAACTAATGTAACCCTCCAGCAACCACCTTTTATCTCTACTTAACTAGAAAACTATGAGAATTAAATTGAAAACAATAATATTTTCAATCTAAGCTCATTAGCTTATATAGTTATATAGGTTTGAACTCAGATCAGTACCCACACATTTTGGTGTCTTTGTTTCTTTAATAACCATAGCCACCACTATCCTACTAGGCAGGCTTAGTATTACAATAATATTTTCAATCTAAGCTCATTAGCTTATATATTCATATAGGTTTGAATTCAATTCAGTACCCACACATTTTGGGTGTCTTTGGTTCTTTAATAACCATAGTCACCACTATTCTACTAGGCAGGATTGGTATTAAACCACCAAACATCACATCATCACCATTTCTTATGCCTGCTTACTCACTGACAAAGGCCATAAGCCAGAAACTAGTCTGGGGATATTGGATGAGTAGGTACTAGATAGGGATTTTATGCACAAACCTTTTGGCAACCATTGATTATTCTGGCTTGCACTGAATGGCACTACTGTATGTAGAGTTTTGCCTGTTTTAATAACAGAGAAAGTATAAGAAATATTGAACATGTGGTGTTTGGTGGTTTAATAACAATCCTGCCTAGTAGGATTGTGTTGGCTATGGTTATTAAAGAAGCAAAGATACCAAATGTATGGATATTGAACTGAGTTCAAATGTATATGACTATATAAGCTAATGAGCTTAGATTAGAAATATTATTGTGTTTTCAATTTTATTCTCATAGTTTTGTAGTTAAGTAGAGATAAAAGGTGGTTGCTGGAGGGTTACATTAGATCCTAAAATCTAGATGCAGTGCTCTCAGATCCAAGGCTCCTCACTGACAAAGGCCACAAGCCAGAAACTAGTCTGGGGATATTGGATGAGTGTGCACTAGGTAGGGATTTTATGCACAAGCCTTCTGGCATCCATTGATTACTCTGGCTTGCACTGAGTGTCACTACTGTGTGAAGAGTTTTGCCCGTTTTAATAATTTTTTAGGTAAAAAATATTACTATACTTTATGAGTGAGACATTATCTAAGCACTATTCATTTGTGTCGTTATCATTTGGGATAAATATATTAAAGATTATTGTCAATTAAATTATCAGGCAAGAAATTATTAATTTTTTTAGTCAAAATATAAATTTGAAAGTCAATTAAAGATTAATATTTCAATTATTAAAACTTAGCATAAATGTTAACTGTACAACATCTTCCTCTTCTTCTACTTGTGTGGATATTCACTCTTTTAAAATATACAGCTGAAGATTTGTGAAATAAGATTTTATTCCCCAGACGCATTTTTAATTGCTCAGATCTTTGCTTGTATACGTTTTTATCAATATAGCAAAGTAATATCATTTGATTTACAAGTGCTTCAATAATTAAACACCCTCATTTTTGAAGTTGTCCTAATCATTTTATAAAGCTATAAAATATTTACTTTTTATGCTCATGCATAAACTTTATGCTCAATTAAAGAACAATATACATCCAATTATTAAATACCAACATGAATACTATTCTTTAACTTTTCTCACTTTTTCTAATCATACATGTCACATATTATATACAATAAATTATATATACTCTCTTAAAACATAGGATAATGACGTAAAAAGAAAATGATTTCATATGATGATGATGATGACTGTTTCTGATAAAAATGCATCTTGGAAATCTTTTGGGTTTTTTATATGTTTTTATTTGTATGTTTTAAAAAATATATGGAATTCATGTTTGATTATATAGCATATAAATAGCATATTTTTCAAAGATCATTTCATGTTTGATTATATAGCATATAAATAGCATATTTTTCAAAGATCATTTCTTTAATAATTGCTGATTATGTAATTAGATATGCCATCATAGGAATGACCCGCTCACCACTAAGCTGGTGCAACATCAGTATATGTATTCTTACACAAAGAAAGATCCCAATGTGAAGTCAGTATTTCTGGAGCATGGTGTGAAATCTACCATGCTTTTGAACCACAGAATATTGAAATAGTGTGTGCAGAGAACAGTTACGTAAAAAATTTTTTAAAGAGATGTGATTTATTACTATTAACACCCAGGCAAAAGACAAAAAAGACTCTTGTATAGCATTGTCACAAAGTGGAATATGCTAATTATAAATTTATATGTTCACCACTGAGTATCAATCCCATGTTTTTTCTTAATAATACCAATTTAGATGATAAGTTTGAGTGCTTTGATTACAATTCTCCTAAGTCAAAAGCATTTCTCAGCAAGTTATTAGTTATGAAATAAAATTTAATCATTTTCTTGAGAAGTGAAAGAAAAGACATTATAATTACTTTTTGGGGTAACATAGCCTTTGGACTAATAACATGTAGTACTGGATAAGATATGGAATAACATAATTTTGAAAATGATTATGAATTCATCATATATTAAGTAATCTGCAGAATAATTAAAGTTGTACATATATTCAAATCAATGCTTACTGACACCATGGATAATGAATCCATGGATAAGGCAGACTTACTATATTTATATATGTTAAATTCTCCATCTGAAGATAGTTTGGAAAACTTGGTCAATAAGGTACTTTAACAAGTGATAACATTTAATCATCATTTGTAGTCATTATCCATTTGCTTACCACTCCCTACAGTTTATTGTAGTATTTCAAAATTAAAGCTATATCACAAAATATGAAGCCCTTTAGATCATTAAGATCTATTAAAATAAAGAAAACCTATTGTTATATAAAGAGCTTGCAAATAAGCTCTTAACAAGCTTTGCAGAATATCCCTAACCCCAGACTGGTTTCTGCTGCTGGCTTCCTCGGTGAGGTGCTAGGATATTCAAGCATTATCAGAAACCTGTTGGGGTTGGGGATATTCTGCAAATCTTGTTAAGAGCTTAATACAAGCTTATTAAATTAGGTCATGTGACATATGACTTGATTTCTTTGTAAAAACTATTGTTTACAGTATGCAACATTTATAGGGTGTAAATCTCTCCTGATGAAAATTACATATGAAAACTACATTAATAAATTAAATATACAGTAACCATGGTGATTGAGATAGTAGATCAGAAGATTCTATAATAAAGTGATGAATGGAAAAACTTTATGCTCTCATTCCAAGATGCTTTAGATTGGCCTATATAAATGAATTTAAGTACAAAGATAAGACAGATGTTCTTATCTTTTCAAAGTCTCTATCTTGTACTTTGTTTGAGAGTATCCTTCATACTCATCATAGCATGTTGTGGGAGTAAAACAACATTACAGCACATGTGTATATGACGTAAATCCTTCTGATGAAAATTATTAAAGAAATAAAACAATACAATAGGTCTAATTACTAACATGATAGTAAACTCTTCAGTATTATCATAGAGATATCAGACTTGTTGCCAACTTTTAATTTTGTGGCATACTCAATCTTTTCTGTACAATATGAATTTTTTATTTTTCATCTCATTGTTTTTCTACATTACATAATTTATTGATGTATGACTCTTCATATAAAACAATACATGCCACCAACAATTAGTTTTAAATTCAATCTTTTGGAAGAAACATTAGTGCAGTAGTCTGTTGCATAAATTTTTAGAAATGTCTGATTATTAGGTGCTCTAGTTTAGCATGCAGTCACATTGTTGGATGTTTAAATTTGGATTATTTTTACTCAATGAAAAAAAGATAAAAATGCATATATTTTGCTTAATCCTGAATGCTTATCTATAATTTTATAGATTATTCTTATGCAGGAAATGAGTTTAATATGCTTGGTTCACAGATTTAATAATTAATTATATGTATATGAGAGGCATTCATTTTTGTGTCCTCTGTAATTTTGCATAGTGGTAGTGCCAGATTGTAGAGCATAAGATAATCAGATCAATTCCAGTTTTGGCTCCGGACTTTTTTATGAATTTCCAGGCAATAGAACCATTCCATGGATTTCACATCTAAATCTATTATGGAACCATGTACTAGAATTCATTTTTGTACTCTCTGTGATTTAGCATAGGGATAGGGCTAGACTGTAGAGCATAAGATACTCAGATCATTTCCAGTTCTGGCCCTTGACTCTTTATGAACTTCCAGGCAATAGAACCATTCCATGGGTTTCACATCTGAACCCATGATAGAATCATGTACTAGAACTTATTTTTGCACTCCGAAATTTAGCATAGAGATAGTGCCAGACTGTAGAGCATAAGATACTCAGATCAATTCCAGTTCTGGCCCATGACTTTTTCAGAAATTTCCAATCAATATAACCATTCGATGGGTTTTATATCTGAACCCATGATGGAACCATATATTGTACTAACATTCACTTTTACACCCTCTATGATTTACCATAGTGGTGATGCCAGACTGTAATGCATAAGATACTCAAATCAATTTAAAATTTTGGCACTAGACTTTTTTAAGAACTTCCAAGCAATAGACTCATTCGATGGGTTTTACATCTGAACCTATGATGGAACCATGTACTAGAAAGCATTCACTTTCACACCCTCTGTGATTTACCATAGTGGTAATACCAGACTATAGAGCATAAGATACTCAGATCAATTTCAAATTTTGGCACTTGACTTTTTTAGAAACTTCTAAGCAATAGAACTATTCAATGGGTTTTCACATCTGAACTAATGATGGAACCATGTACTAAAATTCAATTTCGTTTTAAATCAGATAAAACTGTTAGTGAAACATTTGGAATAAATCGTACATTTATATAGCAGTAAATCCATAGATCACCAAACATTTTCAAATAGTTTTCAAAATTCTGAGATGACAGAAAGAGCATTTAAACTATAAAATAGATTAAACAATTACTAGTATCTTTTAACTCCTTTTTAAACATACGCCTGTCCAATAATTCAACATATATAGAAAAGATCCATTTACGATGCTAACAATATGCAAAACTTACAGCTCCCCACATATTGATAATTAATAACTGAGTTCAACTATTAAGATACTTGTTTATAATTGTTTAGCAACAACTAGAAGGTGGTTGCACATTTCTCTAGCTTGTCGTAAATATATAAAAGCACGTATATTTAAACAATTCAAGTGTAAAATTTAAATTAACCGAGAGATATTTATTAAAACTCCAAATTGAATACTTGAATTTTAAATTATATTTATAATCATCATCATTTTTAATTATCATTGATCACTGCAGAATGAAGATCTTTCCAAGTCCAATTCATCTTTTCTGATCTCTAGGGTCTCTTACCTACATCATACCCACACAGTTTTTATTTTATCTGCCCATCTTACATGTGGTTTCTTTCTAGGTCTTTTAAAATCTCTTGGAATCCAGTTTAAAATTTTAACTGTCCATCTATTATTATCTCTTCTAGCAACTCCATTTTAGTCTCATATCTTTCAGTGATGTCTGTAATGTGTGTTTGTTCTCTCACCCACATTTTTAATCCATTTTTGTTACTCATAACATGCATCTTTCCATATTCCTTTGAATGGTCTGAAGTCTCTGTATTGCTCTTCTGTTAAATGTTTAAGTTTCAGAATCATAAATATATATTATATATATTATGCTTGTCAATACATATTTTGAAAAATTTCAAAATACATAAAAGTGTGATTGCTATGTGGCTGTCTTATTAAAAACTATATTTAATCTTTTTTATCTAGTAACTAATGATTTTTAGTTTTACTCATTTTTATATTTGAATGAACTATTTTATTGCTTTCATGATTTTCATCTTATCATTTTTTTAAATATCTACAAATAAATTTTTTACCTCATTTCACAATTCTTTATCATTAAAATGTATTCGCTATCTTAAGCAAATTCCCTTCTATCAATTTTAATAGAATTTTATTATATTAAAATAGTTATTCATTTGTATTAATATTAAAAGTAAATCATTAAATAATATGATATTATTAACAATATTAATTTTCTCCATCTGTGTGGTATATATATAAACCGATTTATGGAATAATCAAATCTAAAAATATTATCTTGACAATTCACAAGACAAATTTCCCCAAAAATCATTTAGATTAACTTCGAAATATTTACTAAGGCTGTAAGCTCAAGAATGTGCACGTAAAAATGCGATCGTAGTGACCTCTGCAGGTTTTGACCACAAGCTTACGTTTTGGAAGAAAAGAGGGGTTAAGACCTGTAGAGGTCCCTACAATCGCATTTTACGCACACATTCTTGAGGTCACAGCCTTAATAAATATTATTTACATATTAAATAAATTTATAATTAACTTGGAAAATAATGAACCTTTTTCTTGTAGCAATTTTTAAATCTATTTGTCAAATTTTCAGGTTTATTTAAATGATTCTTTGGGAACTGACTTTTGAATTATCATAGTAATGTTTTCAGACTTGTTTGTTCTGGAAATATGTTTATATTATCAGAGTTACATATTTAGTAAGGTATAGCTTACTTGAAAGTTGTTAAAATTATTAGTATAAATGTGGATAAGCAGTTTTTTGGTGCTTTTTTTACTCTGTTGTGTTTATTATAAGGGTATCATGACTTGACTTGAGAGCTAAAAGATACCTAGATTGTTATCCAGTTGAAACAAGTGAATTCTAAATAAAAATCATCTTAATCAACTGAATGGTGATAGGCAGAAAAAAGAAACATCAAATGGAAAGAAAACAAAGAAAATCACTATAACATATTTATATACACCAGGGATTATCAGACAAATAATATAAAATCTGTAGTTAATGCAATATTAAAACAGTTTCCAAATCCATGGCATGTTGAAAGAAATTCTAAACTCTACAAAGCTTAAATCTAAATTGTGGACAAACATTAACTGCTTCTAAAAAGTCACCTTATCATTTGTTACTTCCGGAAACCTGACAAGACAGTTATTTTGATATTTGTTTTGACTGTATCATATTTTTTTGGTTGCTTTAATATGCTGAAAATATATTTGGTTTCATTTTTTTTTCTTTTGAGCATTAAATTGTAAACTTGCACCTCAATCCCCAACCTACAGAACCAGAGTTTTTATTGGGGCTTAATTTTCTAGATAAATTATTTTCATCAAATTGTATCTGCTACCTGAAGGGGCATGTATTTTGTAATTAAATTCTTTCAATGGTTGTATTCTTTTATTTAACATTACTTTCTTTTTACCTTATAATTTATATTTTGATTCTATAAAATAAATACATGATTACACATTCTTAATCTTTATTTAATATTTATTGATAGATGTAATTGAAAAATTATAAATAGTCATTAAAGTACCATATAAGTCTAAATCGTCCATGCACTTTACTACTGTTACACAATGCTTTAGTTATCACCCTCTTTTACAGTTTTGATTGCCCCAGAAATCTTCTTCAAAATTTTATATCTTCTAATCACCCTCATTTTACAGTTTCGATTGCCCCAGCAATCTTCTTCAGAACTTTATATCTCCTAACCTCAACTGTAAAAAGAGGGTGGTAAATAAAGCTGTCTAACAGTAGTAACGTGCATGGATGATTTAGTATTACATGGTATATATTTGGCAATGCAATAAGAAAGAGTAGTCACTAAAATAAGATGATTAATTTTTATATTACAAATATATATATAAAAATGCAATGAACAAATATATGCATATGGATACATGTACTCAAATGCATAGAATAACTATAATATCCTTGATTTTTATAAGAGCAAAAAGTCGCAAATAAACTGAATTTCTTTAAACATTTTTGTGTTCTGGCAGATAATTTCTAAAAATAATATTCTTATAAAACTGGCTGGAACTGCTTTGGATTGTGATGCAAGTATTTTATGAGCAGCTACTTTAGGATTAACATATTTGAACAATGGATAGTGTGTCTTTGCTTAGACAAAAAGTTCTGATATAAATCTTCTAAATAATCAATTAAGCATTACCATGAAAAGCATTACAGGTGCATTCAGATCTATTCTTTTTCAGTGGCATTCTACTCTTTTATGCATTCCTCCACAAGATATCAGAAAAAAGCTACTTCATAAAATATGTATAAAAATCCATTAAGTAGATTGGACTCTACCAATTGCTCAAGATGTACATTTACCACTTGAGACTTATAATTTTACTGGATGTTCACCTGAAATCTACAGCCAAAGAATTATGGTGTAAAATTGGTCTACTTATGAGGTTCCAAATAAATGATTTTGTCTAGGCTCAGTAATAAAGCCATCTGAATTTGATCTTCATAGATATTACTAGAGTCTCATAATTAAATTCATGAAAAGCAGTGTCATTGCGCTTATATTGTTTATAAATGGAATTTTAGCATTCAGTGGTCTGTCAATTATGTAATCAATAATTGTCAAATCTATCTCTACAATAGCAGAATTGAAGGACTTGATAAAGAAATCAATACATTGCCTGGTTGAAGTGTCTGCAGACTTTTAATGATATGTTGCAGTCATTATCTTCAGATCAATCAGTTTCTAGCTGTTGGTTTTATCATTGAAAGGTAAAATTCAATGCTAAAAATAATGCACTTATATTGTTGTTAGCAGTAACTTGATGCAATTAGTAGCAAAATTAAAGAAGTGGATTAATGTTCAAAAAATTATATAATCTCTACCCAATGTCCTCATTCAGTTTATGCAAATGTAATATAAGGAATTCTCTAATGCCAACTTTTAAATAGTTAGACAATGCTTTGGTTTTTCCAGAAATAAGTCAATCTGAATGGACAGATGCTTAGAGGAGATCACTAACTAAAAAACCACCAGATATATTTATGCTGAATTCTAATTATGAAAATCCCAAACTTCAAGGTATCATAAAGTTAAAGTGAAAAACAAAGTTTAAGAATTTAACTTTCTGATCGTGTTACATCAGAAAATTTAAAAAACGGTTTTAATACATGTGTGCATATAATAAATACAACAATTCTGCTCTTAGGTTGAAGTTTCTCTGCAAATCTAATTCAGATTCTTCATATCTTAGCCTGCCTTTTCCACATCATACAAGAAAACTTTGTTATTTTATCCACCCATCTCATTGTAGTCTTTTTATAAGATGTTTACAATCTTTTGGAATCCAATTTAAGATTTTAACTGTCCATCTATTATCAACTTTCTAGCAACATATCCAGGCTAGCTTCATTTCAGCATCTTAATCTCTCAGTAGTATCATGAATACCCGTTTGTTCTCTCATCCATGTATTTCATTTTCAATATCTTTTTATCCTAACATTCATCTCACTACACTTTATTGTGTGATCTGAAATCTCATTAACATTCTTCTATTAAGTATTCAAGTCTCAGATTTAGAAGTAAGAACTAGTAAAGCACACTTATTCAGAACTTTTTTAAACACATAGACATATTTTCATTTAAAATTGTTATTTTTAACAAGAGCACTCCAACCAAGGTTAATTCTATGATTAGTTTAATCTATTATGTTTCCATATGTATTAGGAATCTGATTAAGATATTTGTAATTGCTTACTTCATATAATTCATCATAATCAATTTTTATTCTCTTGTTAAAACAAGCAAAACTCACTATACGTATATCATGTGATGTTTATTGGTTTTTGTTCTCTTCAGAGAAAATCTGTTAATCTATTTAGCATTTATCTTTAATTCATTTTTTAACTTTTATCTGATAACTTTGCAACATTTCTTGATTCTCTGAAGCATTATTGCAAAAATAAGCATATCATCTACAAAATCTAGATGTCGAAATTAATCTCCAAACATTTTAACTCTTTATCTTCCCATTTTAATCCACAAAAGTTATTATTATCACCATGTGATGTATTCATTTCGGTTGCATTTTGATAAATATTCTTCAGAATATGATAATATTCTGGATCTATATCTTTATAATCCAAAGCTTTAATCACTATGGAACTGCTTATAGAATTAAATGTCTTTTCATAATCTATAAATCCAAATTATAAGTCATTTCATATACATTGGTTCTTTCTACAACTTTCCTCAGTACTTTGTAATAATCCATTGTGCTAAAACCACTTTTAAATACAGTTTGTTCTTTTGGTTAATTAAAATCCAAAGTACAATGTAGATGATTTGTAATGACCTTGGATAAATATTTTATATAGCACTGAAAAAAGTCTGATCTGTAATTTTTAATATCTTATTTACCACCTTTTTTAAATATCAATATTAATACTGCATTCTTCTAATCATCTAGTACATCTTTATCATTTACATATTTGGTTTATAATTTTGCCAACAATTTTTCTATTACTTTACCTCCTTTTTTTATGATATTAATTATAATTTTATCAATACTTGGGCCTGTGTCTTTCTTCATAGATTATAATTGCAAATGTCACTTCTTTACTTAAGTCTCACTTCTTCATTTAAAATACTGGGCAGTACTTGATGTTTATTACTATATAATTCATAGTAAAATTCTTCCACACATTTCATGATTTCATCTCTCTTTTTAGTACTAGTTCCACCTTTTTTCTTATTGCCTAAATAACTTTCCTTGTAAGACCAAGATGATGTTTTATACTTGTGAGATTTATTTGCTTATATAGCTTTCCTTGCCAATTCACTATTATATTTTTTTATATTGTTAGCAATTTATTTTCCTATCATTCTAAAAATTATAGATATCCAATTCTTTTTAATGGATTATTTTTATATATTTTTATATTCCTTCTTTCCTTCATACATTGTCTTATCTCAGTAGAAAATTCATTGGTAAATTACTCCTTTTTTGTACCAATTATCGTTGTTGCAGTTTTTAATAGCATATTGTTTTTTTCTTAAACATTCAAGTCTGAATCAGCTTCAAATTCTATTAATATTTGAAAACAATTTGCAAATTTCATTTTAAATTTAAGTGTTTCTGAAAATTAAGAATGACAACTATTAATACTGTTTTATTAATAATTTCTGTCTCTCTAAGCATTATCACATATCTTACAACTCACTGACTGATGATTATTTCCTGCATTAAAACTATTAAGAATATTACAATCTTGAAATATATATTTTCTATTAATCTTGGATATAATCCAATTCTGCAATACCTTCATTTGGATACTTCCATGTCCATGTCCACTTAGCATTTTTCTTAAAAAAATAGTTCGTAATATATAGTTTTTTAAAGTCAAATCCACATGACTGTGCTTTTTCTGTTATCTATCATCATCATTTTCATCTTTCACTCATTTATCAATTTTAGCATTAAGGTCTTTCATGATAATTTTAGAATATTGTTTGATATGATTAAAAATAGTTTTATGTTCTTACAACAATCCACTATTTTTTTATCACAGTGACAATTTTTGGGCATAAACATGAAAACTGCATTATCTGCACTTGGTATTCGTCCATTAAGTTGAACAATAATTTTTTCACTCTAACTGATATTATACCATCAATTTTCACATTGCTGTTTATCCATGCTTTTATATTAACTTTCTCTATCTGTGTATGTTTCTGTCTGTAAGACCATATTTTTGAATTTTGTTTTGGCTGAGATTTTTTTACTTTTAACCATTTTTTGTTTTTAATGAAAAAGTTTGATAAGATAAAAATATTTAATAAATAAAAGTTCTTTTGTTTGTGAGTTTCTGCATCACATCTATCTGGTCTTTCTCACATATTATTGTCATAATTTTTGAAAGATTTTTTTTTAAGTTTATAACTAAAAAGTAAAAAATAAAATAATATGTAAAAAGTTTTTTAAATAACTAAAAAATAGAAAAATAAAGAAGTAATTAACTAAAAGTAGAAAAAAATTGAATCTCTGTTAATTTGCCATTTTTGAAAAATATGAGATCTTAGGAATCAAGACTTGTTTTTTAAAATGATTGGAAATTACAGGAAGATTGTCATTTATATTAAACTTTTCTATATACTCTCCTCATGTACACTTCAATGCAATTTTTATAAAATTCCTTTTTTATTTTTCTTACAGTTTCAACTGTCCTGCAGTCTTCATCAGAGCTACAACATTTAAACATATAATTATATAACCATTATTTTATATACATATTTTTTACATTATTATTCATAATTACATCTAATTTAACTAATTTTACCATTACATTTTTTAATTTATGCTTATTATTTATTTATTATTATTTTTATCCCATTCTATTTTTATTTTTACCCTAATTTATCTTTCATTCTACTTTCATTCTTTTATATCATCATACATTTCTATTTCATTTTTCATTTCCATTATCTCAATCTCTTTTATTAATTTTTCTATTATTGCATTGAAGTGTATATGAGGAAAGTATATAGAAAAGTTTAAAATATATGAATATATGAAGAAAGATGCAAAGAAAGTGAAAAGAAGATAAGAATAAAAATATTGTCATTTCATAAAAACATTTGAGGCCTTTTTGATCTTTGTGATTTATTAGAGCCTAGAATGCTTTTTTGAAATGACAATATTCCTGCAATTTCCAATTGGTTTATAACACATTTAGATTTTTAAGATCTATATTTTCCAAGAATAATAAATTAACTGAGATTCAATTTTTTTTCTACTTTTTAATTGGATGCTATTTTTTTTTTACTTTTTAGTTCAGTTTATATAAAGCATTATTTAGACCTTTTTTTTTTTTTACATATTATTTATAATGATTTCTCCTTTACTTGTGCTTCCAGTATTTTTGTCTTTGTAGTCAATTGTCATTTCATCTTTTCTTCTAACTTCACAAAGTCCAACAATGTCCCATTTAATATTAGACCATTCTTCTTTCAATTCATGCGATTTTCCTTCATTTGAAAGTGATCTGCAGTTGTAAATACCTACATACAGATTGTTATTTAATAGCATCATGGGTCTTACACTTAAGATAAATAAACATTCAGTTGAACTTATTTACTTTGTGATATTTTCACGTTTAGCTTTGGCTAAGTATAGTTTCAATCACCCATAATCATAACCTATAGATGGACCAGGAGATACTGAATGATGATAACCATTTAAACAAAATTATAGTTATATATTGATAATTTCATAGTGGTAAATATATTCCTATGAGCACACATGAAATTTTGATGTTTTTTTTTTTCAAGTGGCTACGATTATCTCACAGTTATATATATATATAAGTTATGGTTAAGATACTCAGAACTGAAAGTATAATTAACTAAAATTAAATCACAAAAACGATTCTAGCTAGCTAATGAGGTTTTCTGGAAATTCTTCCATTTTCTGTGAGTATTTAACTATATGTTAATGCATAATGGAAAATATATTATAAAAGAGCAGCGGGATTAAAGTTCTTTTATATTATTATTCTTATATCGAAGTGTAAATGTTACGTAGGTTTTTTTTACAAAAAAAGAATTAACCATTAACTGGTGAATGGTTTCGATAAGGTGGAAAAGAGACTAGGCATACAATGATAAGAACAAATAAATTTGAAAATATTTTACTATATGTTTATATATAGTGGAAAACATGTTGCCCTCGATGATATTAAAAATAAGGATGGCAATATTAAAATGACTGATTCTTTTTTTCCGTCTCAATAGTAAATATAGAAATCTAAATATCACCTAAGACTTTACTAAAGAATTAGCCATCAAATCTACACCGGGATGTCTTGAATTATTAGAAGTTGTTAAAGGAGTTTGGTACAGAAGATATGTCTCTTAGCAGAGCATTCAGGTAATGATACATATGAATTTTGCCAACCAGCTCATATCGGTGCACATACATATTTTTATGATATATATATATTAAAAACGCACTCGTTCTTAGTTCATTCCTACTTAGTTAATAATCATATGAAAGTCTAGTCTGCCAGGCGGCATCTTGACCTCAGGCCTATCCTCGAATTGTAAACAAAATTTTAATAGATTGAGTCCAGAATTTAATTGAATTTACTTCAGTATTCTTTAAAAAGAAGATAGGGGAGAATACCAAATTGATAACTTTCTCTATAAAATGTTTTGTTTTTTGAAGAATGTAAAATAAAATGAGTATTTTTATTTAGTATATAAATAAATTTTGAATAATAAGCTAGATCTTGATTTTAGAATTTAAGATTTTTTTTCTTTCTTTTTGATTACAAAATCATTTCGGTATGCGTCATTTCTTTGGTGAAGAGAAACGCCGCTACGTCTTGTCAGGAAATAATATTGATTTGTGTCAAAAGCTCTAACTTTAATATGGGATGCACTCTATCATATTAAAAAAAAAAAACTAGAGTCCAATGTTTCATATTCTGATAACTTTTCTTTTTTAATTTTGAGATAATCATTGCATAAATAATTCACTCTTTTAAAAGTAAAAAATCTCACAAATAGAAATAGATAAATAACGCAAACTGTACAATTTGCATAAATATAGAAATGAAAATTAAACGATGAGTAACAATAAAAGAAATCACATTTCTAAATATAGGGTGGGGAAGCAGTGACCATAAATGTGTCAAAATTAATTTAAGAGGCTTTTTGAAAGAAAGATGCGGTTTTCTGCTCCCATCTTACATCCTTCTGAGTTTCGTTTTGTAAGAGAGTGGTCGAAAAGACATCAAATGTCAAGGATTATAATATAAGTGATAGCTTTGAAATTTTTGTATACATATATTTTATGAAACGAACAATAAAAAGAAAGCGAGAGAAAAGGAAAAAAGTTTTTATGATAGCAAACAATAATTTCGAATAAAAGTGATTTATCTGCAGTGGCATGCTGGGAAAAACATTCACGCTTAAAATTAAACTTCCAAACAATTTTTGATAGAAATAATTTATTTTATTAATGTTTAATATATGTTTTTTTGCATATATGAGCAATAAAAACAGCTCTTTTTATTTTTCTTGTGAACATTATGCGTGCAGAATTAATATTATTTAATTGCGTGCCTACACACACATATATATATATATACAATGAAATACTAATTCACAACCGTATTATTAACAATGAAGATGTATTTTCCTTGTAGTTAGAGAATCATACAAGAAAAATAAACAAAATATATCGAGATTTTTTTTTTATAAATGTAATATGTTAAGTTTTGATTTTAAATATGAAGTTAGTTTTTTTTTTTTATGTATTAATATTTTATTGTACGTGTTAAAAAAACTATTTTTAAAAATAAAAATATATATATACTGCACATTATTTGTTTATAATAAGAACTGAATACAAAAATCCAATAAAAGTTTGATGGAGAACGGCTATAAATATTTTATTTTTCTTTAATTATACTAATCAATCCTTATCCAGATTTTTAATTTTAATTTTTTGCTTTTCGGCAGGTAATTAATTCTGCGTGATTTAGTGCAGTGACCCTTTCTGAGGCCTGAGGTATCCTTGAATAGCGGTCTTTGTCTGTCACTTCGGGTACTCCAACTTTTTTATGAACTTTCCGTGCCATAAACTATTCGTTTACTTTCTAGTGACAAATAAGAATAAAGTTTTAGTTTCCTTCTTAAGTGAATTAACTTACAACTTTACTCTGGGTTTAAATGTGAATGTTTTTATAGCGATATAGTTAAGGTAATTAATTATCAAAAATTGCTTAGTAATAGGTATTAAGCTAATAATTTAAGAATAAATATCTCAGAGGAATGATAATTCATCAGATAAAAGTTAATGGAGTGATTCCAAAACAAACCATGATTGGAATAAGATGCAGTTTTTACCATCGATGAGAGATATGCTTGATTTATGGATATTTAACACATGATTCGCTATTATGTTTTTATGCAACAAATAAAATGGCGCTATTTAAAGATCAATTTTTTGGATGGGAAAAATATTGCATCTGTGTACAAGGTAGGATAAAAAGTTAATTTAAAAAGCCCATTGAGGAATGATGGCCTATTTAGTATATATTGAGAAAGGAATGATTGATTAGACAATATTACTCAACAGTCTGCTCAACTGCCAATTGATCGTTTGATTTACTTTATTGCTTTAGCTTCTGATTAAGAGTAGCTATTTACTAATGACCAATCGTCAATTCAGAGATGGGTTAGTGCTCTCCATGCTTTGGTATAATGGTTGAGTGATTCACTCTGGATCTTAAAAAACCATGACTTATACTCCATCTCTGCCATATTTAGTGCTCAAATTTCATATAAACTCCAAGCAATAAACCAGTAGTTCCCAATGTAGAGCACATGCCCCACACAGGGTAGGGGATTTCATTTTTCAAGGGGGAATTTGAGAATTAACAGTAAATTTGAAAGATTGCTAATTGTTCTTTTATCATACTATTCATAAAATAAGCTAATAATAGTTTTTTAATTTCCCTCTTTCTGCATCATTTTCTTCTTGGTGTCTTTTCTGTTTAGATAGTCTTTATTCTGTACCTCTCCATTATTACTTGTTATGAGTTAAATGGCTTGAAACTTCATTGCTATTAACTATCTTTTCATTAAAGGCCTCTTCAGTTTGCTCCATGTGAACACTTTTTGAATAATAAGAATCATACGACATGGGGGGGTGGGGGTGCATCAGGATTTTAGAAATGCTTCGAGTGGGGCATGGCCCAAAAAAAGTTGGAACCAACACAGTAAACCATTCAATTAATTTGACTGGGCTGGTAATGAGCTGACTCCCTAAACAAAAATCTCACAGAGGCTAAACTCTTCATACAGTAGTGCCTCTCAGTGCAAGCCAGAGTAATCAATGGATGCAGGAAGGTTTGTGAAGTTTAATGGTTAAACAAAATCTCCTAAACTTATAGGAGCAGAAATTTTTAGCCTAATTCTAGAGCTATCTACTGCATGTTTGGGAATGTGATGGACCTAGATGTGGTATTAAAATCCTCAACCCCAGATTGACAGGTGTTGGGTTTTGTCTTTATCAGTAGATTTAAAGCTAATACCCTTATGTATCTAACAATAAACCATTTGATTTTTTGAATTTACTTGCATTGTATCCTTTAGTCTTGATTCCAATCTATTTTTGACAGAGAATTGAGTGGTTTATTGCTCAGGAGATTCATAAGACGTTCAAACACCAGAAATTACATAAGTAGGACATGACCCACAGACCTTGTGCTCCAGTCTTCCTCAATAAGTCATATGACATTCAATAACCAGATATCATAACTTCAGTTTTGAATCATCAACACACTCATCACTGTGCTGAATACCACAAGGTTTTGAATATTTAGTTAAAATAAATCACATAAGTAATTGCTTTAAAGTTCATAAAATGTTCAAGCATCCCAATGAACCAAATCAATCAGTTTTGGTACCCAAATTTTTTATAAACTTCTATCAAATTTACTGTTGGATTATTTATTTTGCCTTTCTTTGCTTGACGCACTGTTTGAGTGGCAGATTCTGAAGTTCAAGACCAATGGATCATAGCTCAGTCTTGTCATTTCCAAATCTCAAACTTCCTGTCCCAAGCATATATATATATGATCACTAGATGGAGCTTTACCAATAGCTCCCAAACAAGCTATTGGTAAAGCGCCATCTAGTGATCATAAATTGCAAGCTAGAGCAAGTTACAAAATTTATAACTTATATTGTTTATCATATATATATGGTGCTCAAGATGTTTGGCTCATGGTCAGCACTGTTACTTCCACTACCCAAACTTCTTATAACTCCCAAGCAACAAAGCCATTCAATTATAAACACTATACATGTGTAGATATAGTGATACATTTTGGTATTTAAGGTATTTAATTCATGGTCATTATTGTCTCTTCCAGTGCTCAAAATTCTTATGAACTCCCAAGCTATGGGCTATTAGATTACTATTGTTTAAGTGAGCACATTGAACTATTTTTTAACCATATTGTTAGAGCATGTAAGTGAATTTTAATTTTTGTTAAGTGTGGTCATCTAGACCAGCGTTTCCCAACCTTTTTTGGCTCGCGTACCATTTGGTAGTACATCACGCTAAATTGTACCACTTTGTAAAAATGATTGTATTTCGTGAAATTTGTTATTGTGGGTGTGTTATTTTATTTGCATTATAAATATTATATGGTGACCATGTATGTATTCACACCTCATAATGAAACAAATTACATTGAAACACGCCTAAACGTCACGCCAGATTATAAACTCATTGAAATTATAAACTCACTGTAACATATTTATATGTATGTGTTTGTTCAAAGTTTCATATTTTTTCCAAAATAATTTATTAAAGATTACATTATTACATTAAAGGTAATAATATTTGGTACATATTTTGTTCAAAGTGTTTTCTCATTCCTTCATTTGTTTTTCCTGAATTTGAATCTGTTTTCTTTTTTTTTTGGATCATCTTGTTATTGGTTGGGCCATGGAGAGGATAAATCCAGCATATCCCAAGTCATGGTAAAAATAACCTCAGGGATTATCAGGCTATCTCTTTTTTTTTTCATATGTCATAGGATTAAAATTTTGATGATTAAATACTAGCTTACATCTAGTAATCCACAGCAGATGATCAAGAATTAATGAGAGTCTAATTTCTGGGTATGATCCTTTTCTGATACATTCTTTCAAATTAAATAATTTAGATTGATTTGCCTTGATCCGACTAATTATTTATCTACTATTTTGTCATATTTCGTTTACTAATAAATGGTTTTAATAAAAACACAAAATTATAAAAAAACAATTAATATATTTTCTTATCATAATCAAATATTTTTATAAAATAAATTTAATGAGATCTTTGTGCTTGTTTCGAACAACATAATTTTTTGAAATTTGTTTCAAAAGATGCTAAGTATACCCTTAAGTCTACAGCTGCATTCAATCTGTTTCGATATTTATTTTTTTAAAAAATATGTGAAGAAAAAGCTCTTCCTACTAATTCCCTACTAGTAAACGGTAATAATAATTTAAGAGCTTTCTCAGAAAGTTGTTCATATTCTTTAATGTTTAACCAGAAATTAATTAGATTGTGTCGTTTGAATTCTACTTGTAAAGTTCTGTCACATGATTATTCTATTAAATTTTCTTTATCCTTTATCGATAATGATGTAGCTTTTTCTAAATTTTCTGCATAGAAGGGGTTTGAAATCCAATTATCATTTGTGTTTTCGGATTTTGGAAAATATTCCATGAAAGACAATTTTAATCCTGTTAAATGTGCTATTATATTTTCTCGTATATCTTGAGACAGACTAACCTTATTTTCAAACAAAAAAATATGTAGAGTTTCGAATACTTCCAGTTGATTGTTTTCGATACTTATATATATTACTGTTTCCAAAAATCTAATTTCTTAATCATACTTTCAATTTTATCATTAACATTAAAGATCGTTATCGACTGTACATATTAACAACTTTACTGTATAATATTATTAATTAAAATAATTTTTATGAATTATAGGAAAAAACGTTTTTATATTTTTATGATTTAATTTTTTTTTATGTCCGCCATTATTGATTATTTTTCGTGTACCACCAACCAGCAACTCGCGTACCACCAGTGGTACGCGTACCACAGGTTGGGAAACACTGATCTAGACAATGCATTAATCAAAATGTTTTATGAGTTTTTTTTAGATATTAATAGATTTTAAAAAAGGAAACTGTAAATGTGAGATGCTAGAATAGGAACTTGCAACCATTACCAGAATGTTGTCCAAGAAGTTTTTGGTCATCATACAAATAGCTTCAGTTCTTTACAATAAAAATTACTATGTTAAACTATTAGAGCATTCATTTACACCCAGAAAAAAATTAACATAAAGATATAGCTATTTGAATACTAAGGTATAGAACAAAATAACAGTAAAGCAATCAGTAATCCACTGCATGTCAAATGGTTTTTCATAATCTTTTCACAGTGAGAAGGGAAAGAGAAGCTATTGATAACCAAATGGCTTGTTGCTCAAAAGTTCATCGGATGTTTGAGTATCAGAAATGACAGCATTGAGCCATTATCCATTGCCGTTAAATTTAAACATCACATGATCACCATGTCTTATGCTAGCACATAACTGTTATTAAACAGGCAAAACTCTCCATACAGTAGTGCTACCCTGTGCCAACCAGAGTAATCAATGGATGCCAAAAAAACTAGTCTGGAGATATTGGATGAGTACTAGATGGGGATTTTATGCACAAGCCTTCTGGCATTCATTGATTATTCTGGTTGGCACAAGGTGGCACTACTGTATGGAAAGTTTTGCCTGTTTAATGACTTTAAATTTCAGAATTTGAAGAGTTAATCCATTATCCATGAACTTTAAATTCCAAAAATATGTCACTGCATCACAGCTAAACCTTGCAGAGTAGAGAAGTTATTAGTTCTTAGGCAGTTAAGTATTAGTTGATATTGGTCTAATTTTTTTTTCTTTGGTTTTAATTTCTAGCTGACATTCAAATGCATGTCCGGGCATTCATACAGAGAAGAAAACTTAGCTTCTATTAATGATTTACTTGCTTTTGATATATAAAAAATAAAGAAAAAATCATTGGTTTTAATTTCCAGTTATTAATATCTATATACTCATTTATTCTAATAATTGAAATACAGACAGATATCTGTTAGATAGACGGAAGTGAAAACAAAATACATATAGAGAGAACAAATAGATATTACTGGCATCATTGAAAGAATTAAGAGACTCTGGAGTTCGAATGAACATAAGTCTAGAAGATATAATATTAGATAGATAGTTGAAATCTGAAAATCACAATAGATTGTAAAAGACCTAGAAATAGATCATATGTGAGATGGATGGACAAAATTAGAAAGTAACTGCATTAAACTTGGAAAAGTCTTCATTCTTCATTGCATTAGTAATGGTTGAAAATATTGATGATGAATTTAATAGTTAGTTGGGTTGGGTATGTGATAGCTATTGAAAAAAAAAATGTTTAACTTAATTCACATTTAAAATTATGGATGTGGAACATGGTTTTAGTAGTAGTATTGAATGATTAATTGTTCGTGATGTCATATATTATTCTGCCTCAGGCTAATCTGCAATCCATTGACCTTTAGCTTTTAAGTCTGCCACTCCACCACTGCAACAAATCATGCAAGCCCTTAGTATAAACTTTTATTAAGTGCTTTATAAATTATATACTTTAAACAATATTAAAAATTATCCAATACAAGAATCCTAAAAATATATATTTATTAACCTTTATATATGCAATACATGCTAATAACTTACAATTTTTGTAGTAAATAGCTAGAGTATGTTATTACACAATACATACATTGATTCAGAAATGAGACTTTAGGCAGTTTGGGGAGAGCTCCAGTCATTTTTTACTTGAACATACATATTATGATTACTGTCATTAAAACATCACATGATCACCATCTTCATGCAGTGCTCTCAGATCCAAGACTCCTCATTGATGAAAGTCATAAGGTAGAAACTAGTCTGGAGGTATTGGATGGGTAAGCACTAGATAGGGATTTTATGCATGAACTTCTTGCATTCAATGAGTGCTAAGACTTGCACTGGATGGCACTGCAATATGAAGACATTGCTACTATTTTAAGTACTGTCATTGTCAATAATAATATTTGCTAATGGAGTTTATTAATCAAACCATACATAAGCATAAAAATGAATAAATAGTTGACCACTTATATCAGTGCATAAATAAAACCAAAAAATAATTCATAAATTTACAATATTTTAGCCATGAACAGGGACATCACCAGGTGGCTCTGGAGATTAAATCAATCTTATCTTCCCTCACCCATATGTCAACAGAATATTTATTAATTAAGTTACAAATGCATGATTCTATTTAAGATATATATCATAAAACCAGTCAATACTTAGACGATCCCAATATCAATAACAATCAACAATTTTACTGCTGTCATGGCAACCTCCTTTTAACAATATAATATACTTATATATATATCCATTAAAAACATTTAACACTTAGACAATCCCAATATAGATAACAATCAACAATCTCAAATTGTTGTCAAGGCAACCTTTTAACAATATATATTGAATAACACAAATACATATGTATTACATAGAATGACAAAAACTGTATCTCTTGAAAATTAATTACCATACATAAATAAATATTATATGAATTATTCAAATTGGAAATGCATAATTCTGATTAATAGAATAAAATTTGATAACAATAAAACTTAAAAAAAAAATTACAATTTCTAATGGTAATTGCATGACATTAATTATTATTTACAAATAATTATTATTTGAAATTAATCAATTTTGTTACATATTTTTATCTTTTCACGTATTCTAGAAATACTACATATATTAGAGTGTATGCTTAATAATTAATAATACTAATTAGTTTATCACGAGAAATAAAACTAAAATACTAAAAGTTGATTATAATTGATTATAAAAAGTTAATTGTTTTGTGATGTTGCTGTTGATAAGTCATGTATTACTATTTGATTTAAAGAAGATGGAAATATAGAAGTTGAGAAACAGCTATATATTGTGGTATATTATTTTAATGTATTAACACAACGAAGCTGTAGATAATACAAGTAATTTTGCTTCTAAATATTTTTCCTATAAAAACAGCCAAATGATGGAATTTATTATGTGATGATGATAGACCAACACCTTATAATACTAATAATGGTGAATTGCGCTTATGCAGGAAGAAGTTTCATGAAGGAAATGTTATGCTTGCCCTTATTTTAAGTTATCTTTAAATTTTTGAAATGCTACATGTGTTGTGAAATAGTTTTTCTTTTCAGAAAAATAAATGCTCCTGTGTATAGAAGCTCATAAACATGAAATACTATTAGGCATATTAAGCATTCCATTCTTCTAAAAAAATTTTATATTAAAATAAAACTGTTCCTTTTCATTCATTACTCCCTTCTAATTTACTATTGCCAAATTGTCTCAAATGCATTGATACTTTTGTTTTTGCTTATGTACTGTTATCAGAAATTGTTGTAAATAAAAGCACATATCTTAGAAACTTTGTTAGTTAAGTCAAACATCCTTCAATTTTGAAAACTTTGAAATGCTATCTATTTTTGATATTTTTTTACCCTCTTTTAATATATTACTGTGAAGCCATGAACTATGCTGCATCAATATACATGACTTCAGTAATGTGCTATCTGAAAAAACATATACAAACAAAAATGGCAGAGGCAAAACTCCACACAGTAGCACCACTCAGTGCAAGCCAGACTAATCAATGGATGCAGGAAAGTTTGTGCATAAAATCACTATCTAGTGCCTACTCATCCAATATCCCCAGACTAGTTTGTACTTCATGGTTTTCATCAGTAAGGAACCTTGAATCTGAGAGCACTGGACTAGATAGGGGTTTTATGCACAAAACTTTGTACATCCACTGACTACTCTGATTTGCACTGAGTGGCTACTAAGTTGTGTAAGCATAATGAACGGTGATCATGTGTTTTTTAGTGGTTTAACAATCAAAAATGCAAATAAACAAAAATATATTAAAGTTAATAAATTTAATACATTTTGTGATACACAACAACCATTTTTCCATATCTGAATGCTATAGATAACCACACCTACAAAAATAAATTAAAATTTGTAAATAAATTTTTAAAATATGACAGCAGCTGTTTTTCTATCTCAACACTGTATGCAATCATATTTCTTAATAAAATTTGTTTATTTTATATTGAAAACACCTATATTTTATTCTTTCTTTATTATCCTTTACAAATTTAATGTGCAGTATTTCACATATTAAAATGTTTTCTAAGTGTAATGAAAAGTTTTACAAACTTTAAAAATGTATTTAAAGTTGATACTGTCTTAAAAACATCGAAATAATTAGAAAGATCATAGCTTCTTGATAATATGTATAATATCAGGTTGGTATAAAAAGTGTTATTGAAAAAAAAAGAATATCATCCAAAGCATATTTAACCGTTTGAATGCACGACTCGTCTAAAAACGAGAAGATTTGACATCACTCTAAATCGGCTACTTTTTATCCCACGTATACATATTATACATCATTCGAAAGAAAATCAAAAGTTCTGTAAGATGGTGCCCTCTTCAGAATTATTTTACAAGTAAAAAATCAATAAAAATGACCATATATGTCAAACAAAACCAAAGCACCGCTTTCTCACCAACTTTTCTTGAATCTTATTGGCTGTCCCACTTCTGTCAGAAAGGGAAATGGCTGCCAAAAAGTAAAAAGTTATGTTCGTTTTGATTTTTATTACGAAAATGATAAACGAATGTTTACAACATTTTAAACAATATTTGAATTGAATTACAAATTATTATTGATAAAATAATACTAAAAATCAAATTGTAATCACATTCATATCGGCTTTTTCAAACCAAATTGTGCAAACGCTTTTTGCGAGTGTTAAATAACAAATAAATACCCTCTGACCCATACAAGATATAGAATTTATGCAGCAATAAAAGGATTCATTGCTGCATAAATTCTATATCTTGTATGGGTCAGAGGGTATTCATTTGTTATTTAACACTCGCAAAAAGCGTTTGCACAATTTGGTTTGAAAAAGCCGATATGAATGTGATTACAATTGTATACAGACGCTATAAAAAATAAATGCTGATTTAAAAATCAAATTATTTTAGAAAAATAGTTAAGATATTACCAAGAATTATTTATTTATTGCTACATATTGATCGTAACGTTAAAGTGAAAAAAAAAAGATTGCTGACGCAATCTTTTTTGGTTGGTTGAATAGCGGTTACTTTTATTTCACCGCAATTGAATATTTTTTAAATTATAAATCAAATTTCATTTTTGAAAAGACTTTCGTTTACTTTCATAATCTGACAATTTAGTAATATACTTTTTACAAATGAAACTAACGTATTTATATTATTAAAAGTGATCTATTTTAACAATAGATTTTATTAAAGTTGTGAGTTGGCCAATTAAAAGTTTTGATTTTGAACTCATTTGGCCAATTAAATAATAATCATTGAAAGGGTTAATTGTGATGGATGTCGGATATTTAAAAAATAAAATTATGAAACAGTATGCTTTTTTTAAATGAATGAAGCAGTAAAAAATTACAAATATATACTCTCAATTTACTATTAATAACTATATTATTATTTTAAAATTTTTTGCTTATACTATAATGCAAACTATATAGATAAATAAGATTCTGTGTCATACATACTGCGCATGTTGAAAATGTGTTGTACACCTGCAATTCAATATACAATAAGTAATTTATTGTAATCACAGTTTATCAACAAAACATGAGTTATTATATGTGATGTACAATGTATGTGGAGGAGAGAGGGGTGGAGCAAAATGTATTGGAGTTATAGTTCTATTCTATTATCAAATAATTCTGTCATTTCTGAAACATATTATTTTCTTTTTCTATGTCATGCAAAATCATTTCTTCTTAGTTTTATGTGTAAATATGATGAATTTTTGAACTACTATTTACACATACTGTTTCATATATCAGTAGTTTTAATTGATTCCTTTGGCCTTGAAGTCAGAGCCATAAAGGTACATGTTTTTTCATAAATATATCATTTTTTTAAATTTTGTTTTTTATTGACAAATCTCAGTCTTGTAATATATAGTAATGTAGGTATATTTTTAAATTTGAGATAACATATAAATGTGCTTATAGCTTATACATTCACATGATAGCAGCCACAAACTTATTTAAACTATGGTTCTTCAATCTCCATAAATGAAAAAGTGGAGATTGCTTTGATAACAGATTGTAGATTCACAGTTTAGAAAGCTTGCTGCTATTTTCATGTAATTACAATTATAAAATCAATTAAAAATTGAGTTTATTATATATATTAAGAGACTCAAATGGATGTATTTTTAGAAGAGATGCCAATAGATGGACATCTGAAATTTTAAATTAGATCCCAAATGATTGTAAAAGATTCAGAAAGAGACTATAGGTCAAGGATGAATGTGAAATAAGGCAGTTTTTTGGAGTGATATGAAAAGGAAAGTTATAGATTGCAAAAACTGGATAAAATTTGGAAAGACCTTCATTTTGTCAGTGGATTGATAATGATTGAAAGTGATAGTGCCAATGATACACAACGCTCTCAGATCTAACCACTTCAGCTTCACCTATTTATATAGAAAGTAGGTTGAAGTAAAGTAGGTTCCCCTCTTCCAATGTGTAAGCTTGTGGTTAAGACCTGTAGAGGTCCCTAGCTTCGCATTTTTAACTGTACAAGCTTTAGGTTTATTGCCTTAGTAAATATTACTTACGTAATCAATGTGTTAAATAAATTTATAATTACAACTTTAAATTATTGTAATAGATTTCTAACTATAAGATCTTTCCATTGACTCATTGTAAATTGAAAGATTTAATGAGTATTAATGTATAATAGGAATTGTGGACTTAATCAGTGAAATATTGGATGGCTTCATGCTCTCAGATCTAACCACTTCGGCTTCACCTATTTATATAGAAAGTAGGTTGAAGTAAAGAAGGGTTCCCCTCTTTTCTTCCAATGCGTAAGCTTGTGGTTAAGATCTGTAGAGGTCCCTACCTTCGCATTTTTAACCGCACAAGCTTTAGGTTTATTGCCTTAGTAAATATTATTTACTCATTATTGAATTTAAAGTTATAGAATTAAAAATTTATAAGTTTTAATTATAATTAATAATTGAAAACATACAGAAAATAATCTTACAAGTTCCCCCCCCAAAAATTTTATGATTTACTATAAAAAAAGTGCCTTTAAATTTTTTTCTGGCTAGAATTTTTCTATCATAAGAATTGTGTTTAATCAGAATCAAAATACAATATTCCATTGATAATCACTCTTTTTTCTCTCCAAAATAGTGTTTTAACTCTTTTGCTTAAAACATCATGTAAAATGCATGTTCCTTTTAGTTTTTAGGTGTATTATTCTAGGATCTTTGTATATCATTATTCTTAGGGTGTTTACTTTTATTTCATTATATGTAAACTATAGTTATAGTTTTAATAAATATATGAAACCTCTAATACTAGCAAAAAATACAGACATGTATAAGTAAAAAATATTTTCGCATTATTACAGCAAATGTAAGTAAACAATTTTCAACTGAGTCTTGCTGTTTTTTGGATGAAATTTTATATAATTGAGTAAAAATATTTTTAACTTCTATAGAAATATTTGATATGTAATCTTTATTTGTAATTGGGTAATATTCTTAATTATGCATTAGGATTTTTTAATGATTTTTAAAAACTTATGATTCAATATAAAAATCACATACAAGTGTATTACTTTTGTTTTGAATTAGTATTAGTAATGTTTAAAAAGACTTACATTTATTTTTTTCATTTTATTTTAGTTTATATTATATTATGTAAAAGAAGAAAGGTAATTAAATTAATAACTTCACATAAAAAAAAAAAAAAATAAAATAATATAAAGTATGTTATTAAGTTCACGTACAACAAAAAAATATAATTTATATTTTTTTCATTTACACAAGCAAGGAAAAAAAAAAAAAAAATATTCACATATTTTTTTTTTATATATAATATTATCAAAAATTTTGTAAAGGAGTTGCACTATGTAAAACTGAAAACAATCAGATTATAGTTTATATTATATTATGTAAAAGAAGAAAGGTGATTTTGATATGTGCAATAATTTGAATTGCATAGTTTATAAAAATAAAAAATATTTTGTGAACCTTTATAATTTTGCCTTCTGAATGCAATTTTAAATAAATAATTTGCCCATTCTTATAGTAAATTGAAGAGCAAATCTAAATATGCTATTGGAAATTATGAATTACTAAAATTAGAAAAGTTTTCAATCAATTTTTAAAAGTCAGTAATGATTTTTTTCTTTCTATTGTGATCATAAAATAAAAAAGGAAAAGAGAAAAACTATTTTATACCATAACTTAAAGGATATTAATCAATAAACATGATATTATTGATATACAGATGTTAAATCTTGTAAGTAGTTTTGATAAACATTCATTGAGTACAGTGAAAATGTGAATAACAACAAATGGTGTATAAATAGGCCAGAGTCTAGTTTATTCCAAGTCTTAATTTAAGTATTGCAGTGATTTCAGGCAGAGAAAAGAAAATTCTGATGAAGACAGTTTTCACTGTAGTTTGGATCACTATGTCTTGCTTACATTAAAAACATTTTTCAATACTAAGATCCATCATAGCAAATATGTTATTAACCAGCAGATAAATATTTAGCATGTGTGGCTAGAAAATGAGCTACCACACCAATAAAAACACCCAGAGGGATGCAATTTGATCCAGATACTAACACTAAAGTTCCAATCATTGACTGCTTTAATTATACCATGAGGATAAAATGGATTATGTCATAAGGTCTACCAATGCTACTATAAACCCTGTCTAATGTTAACAGTGTACAAGGAATGCAACTCTCATCAAGGATGAAGTAATAACGATTTATTCATACATATAGTAAAAGAAGGGTATCTGCAGAAAACCATGGTGTTAATGTTTTCAAACTTCAACACTTGGTAAGATCTTAATTATCTTTATTGTTTTGTATTATATTTATTATATTTGGTAATAGTTGCAAATATGTAAGCAACAAGTTTATATATCTATTGTTAATAAATTGTTAACTTATTTCCATTATTAATCAGTTTAGTTTGTTTGCTTATCAATCTCACTTCAAAAATTATGCTATTAACAAGCATAATGTTATTAATATTCACACGCCTGAGAAATCATATAATACACTGGAAAACATTCAGAGATAGTAATTTAGATGTTGATCAGAAATTAATGTATTCCAAAAGTAAACTTAGAAAAACAAATTAAAAATATTTTGTGGTCATTTTACTCAGTTTAATCTTCAGTTCTAAATTATAAATCATCATTATCATAGATTTTTGGTTAATATTATTGTATATATTTGAAGTTAACCATTTTTATTTGAATATATATATTAACCAGAATTTGGAGCACAAAAAAAGATACCATTTCAATATGAATATGATTTATATTGTATATATGTAATAAATAAACTTTTAAAAAAAAAACAAAAAAACAAATATATACTAATAAATTATAGCTGGAGACTCATATAAAATTAATTAAAAGAATAACACACAGAGGAAAGAAATTGCAGTAACATAATTCTAAAGCAAAGAGTTTATCATATTATTTTTTTCTAACTATAACAGCTTTTTGTACTTGAAATTGTAACAAGTGTTAATATGATGTTGAACAAAATAAAAATAAGTTTGTTAGAAAATAATGCACTTGCATTTAATCACTAGAATTAATATTAACTCAGACTTTTTAAATGTATAAAATTACTGTAATGTTAAATACCACCATTATTTGCAATCATTGTCAACCCACTGCAGAATAAAGGTCTCACCAAGTTCAATATATCTTCTCTGATCTCCAGTCTCTCTTCTCCACATCACCCTGGCATATTTCATCAATCCATCTCATATATGGCCTCTTTCTATGTCTTTTACAATTATTTGGACCCCATTTAAGGTTATATTTGTTAATATATTATCTGTCCATTCCAACTGCTCTTTGTCTCATAATTTTATAAATGATGTCAATAACACCAACATATGCACACATTATATATACCCGAATTTTTGTAAATAATAGGTGGGATATTTTGGCTCAAAAACATGATTGGTGTTTTACATGTATTTTAATGAAAAATCATCTAATTGTCCTATTTTAATAAGTTTCTGCTTATATCACTTTTTCTATCTAGCACTTGTTTCCTCTGAGTCCTTAAAAATGATGAATTGGTAGTTAATTGTACACATTCAATTTAGCTTTCTTGTAGCCAAAAAACAAATGAATAATGAATTAACAATGAAGCTGGTTTATATATATTTGTGTGCTTAAGCATTTTAGTTCATAATGGGTTGAGTATTTATCTTTTAATATCACTTAGTAACTATTCTTTTACTGATCTTCAGATAATTTAGATTCAAACATTTACAGTCTAAAAAAATTTCATTATATGAACAATAACTGGATTAAATCATAAAGAAAATTACTCCAAAGAAATAGAGTTTTTTAATTATTTTCATCTTTAAATAAATTAGAACAAAGCTCTGAAAACTCATCATCATTAACAGTGAGGCAGAACTCTCCATAGAGTAGTGCCACTCAGTGCAAGCCAGAGTAATCAATGAACGCAGGAAGGTTTGTGCATAAAATCCATTTAATGTATACTCACTCAATATCCCCAGCATAGTTTCTAAGCTTTCATCAATGAGGAGCCTTAATCTGAGAGCACTGCACTTAGATTTTAGGATCTAATGCAACTCTCCAGAAAATAGT
Organism: Epiperipatus broadwayi; assembly: GCA_028023455.1. NCBI lineage: Eukaryota > Metazoa > Onychophora > Udeonychophora > Euonychophora > Peripatidae > Epiperipatus > Epiperipatus broadwayi. The sequence goes on along the minus strand of JAQFVV010007242.1, from coordinate 25,418 downwards.
TATAATTTTAACAACTGCAATTTAATATATTGTAACGGGATGGGGGTAGGACATGGTGAAAAGAAAGATGTGAACCTGGGTTATGGAATATCATCATCACTCACAAGTAAATTAAAATGAAATACAAAATCAATAATCTACAAAATATAAATATAATTAATATAGTATTTTATAAGAGCATGAGATTAGAGAATCTCTGAGAGATCGGCCAGTCACTCCTTAAAGTAACTAAAATAACTATCAACCAGAATTATATAAAGTAAAAAATATAGCTTTACTTCTCAGTATATGTAAAATATATAATTGTTAATTAGAGAAGATATTAATTAGTATTAAAGTTTATCGGCTTAACGTTTTCAAGGATCCATGCCTCATATTCATAGCCTTCATAAAATGTATAATAAAATATGCAAATACAAATATTCAAATAAGCTAGTATTACGTAGCCCATTTCTTCGAGATCTCGAAGCAAGTATTCTTTCTATTAATGGCATGGATGTTTCCATTGATGTAAAATGCCTCCTTTATTTTTCTTTTGTGATCATTTGATTCTGAGCGCAATATTATGGGATTGGCGGATGTGAAGTTGTGTCCAGATTGTTTAGCATGCTCCAAGAATACAGAGGACGTGTTGCTGTTTTTCTGAGCTCTGTTAAATGTGTAAATATGTTGACCCAGTCTAGTATTGATTGTAGCTTTAGCATGGCATCCAGCCTGAGGGCAGGCAATAGAGTACACCACGTGTGGGGTGAACGATCGATCAATGTGGTCTTTAGAGATGTTAAGCAATCTATTAGAATTAGGTGGAGTTCTAACTGCTATGTTAAATTTATCGTTTAATGCTTTCATTAGTTTGTTAGATATTTTAGGAATATAGGGGATTGTTATTCTAGGTAGACTGGTGCGAGGTACGTTATTGTTTATTGTATTATTAAATTTTATGATTTTATTTTTAATAGCTTTGAATTTGAACTCTGCTGTTAATAGATCTTTAATATAGTTGTTTATGTTTTCTTTCCTGTCTGCTTCATATTTACATAAATAAAAGTTTCTAAACAAAAATGCATTAAGGCCAGCAAATTTATGCGATGCAGGTGAGTTAGAGTTAGGGTGGATACAGCTGCGAATTTCAAATGATTTAACAATCATTTTGTAATCTATTAAGTGGCGATTTCTCGATAAAGAGAGGTCGAGATATTTAAGTTCTTTGTTATTTTCATATGTGATGGTGAATACTAATTAATATCTTCTCTAATTAACAATTATAAAGTAAAAGTAAATATAAGTAATGAGATATTTAAGGCAAGCATGAGATTAAGAGATCTCTGTGAGATCATTGAGAGATCAGAAGAGCAACTAAAAGTATACTTAATCATCAACCATATATCAACCAGCATTATTAAAAAGTAAGTAATACTAATACTCAAAATAAATAATCACTCATCATCATGAATAATCCATCAAAATACATCAAAACAATAAATCAGAATAAAATCAACAGTCCCATCTGGTGGCTAGATTTGAACAATAAAAAATATAATCAACAATCAACCTTGTGACTGGATTTGAAATGGGTTTTCTATAGACCAGGCTAATTATTGAGCCTTTGCCACCTTGGGCAATTATTTAAACATAACTTAGATGTACCACTTAAGTGCTCATCCATCAGAATACATAAGAATCAAACAACAATGCTGAGATATTTAAAACATGCTGATCATCATCAATGCTCAGGCCACTTGTACTGGCCAATTTAACTTTTAATAAGACTAAACTAAACTAAAATATAGTGCATGGGCTTTAAAGAATATAATGTTATGCACCAATCAGGATGATGATGATTGATCATCACTGGATGCCTCAAAAGCACTAATATATACATCCCCACTTATATATTCATCTCATACATGAATCTAGCTCAGAGAACATATGCTCTATTATTGTACATGACCAAGAGATGATGGAAACAATTTTTAACAATTAAATAAGTTTATTAATAACAAAAAAATAAATGATATTTGAGGTCTTATCAGATAACATTTCTTATTTTGAATAATACACAATAATAAAAATCATCGCACTGTAATTTACAAGATTATTATAAAATTCAAGTTATTACATTAATTGCATTACTTCTTAATGGGTATCTTTAAATGCATATATATATCTGTACACAGATGTACATTTTATAATATATGATAAAAACATTTCAATTAAACATAAAATAATTATATAAAAAAAATTTACATTTTATATGTGTTATACTTGACAAGCATTCATCTATATATGCACACATACATGCATGTGTGGGTAATTTCTGAACATATTTGACTTAACCTAAAATAATGCATGATTAAGCTTTTAAATTATATTTTAAATAATACAAATCCTTATGCTAGGTTTGCTAAAACACATATATAGAATTGCACAGATTATTAACAAATTTAATTTTGCCAAACAATAAATAATAATTTTTATAATTAATAATTCCATTTTGAATGTACGTAAAATTTACATATTTAATCAATATTTTAAAAAAATCATTTTATCAAATTCTATTACAGCTTTCTTTTATTCTTTTTTAAAAAACAATATAGTCAATTTTTGAGAGATTAGAAAGCTTTTATCAGGTTACCCCTTAACTAATTATAAACGTCTTTAAATTTAATAATATAGATTTAAAATGTCTTCCCATATGAATTATTTAAAACAACTCACTTTTGTGTATATGTTTATCTGTGCTTCTCTGCATATAGATACAGCAGCATATGTATAATTACTTTATTCAGCTGGTGTTTCTCTTGGGCAAGCTGTTTTTTGGTCAATCCAGGCAATTGTCATCATCAGGTAAAAGTACATAATTCAGGTATGGCTGGCTTTCTTCTTTCTGCAGCTGGTTCTACTTAGACTTGGATTGCTTGAGGTCAGCAAGCTGTTTTCTAGAACACTTTTAAGGCTATGAATTACAAAGAATATTGACCCTTTTTCCTCCATGTGAATTCAAACTCCACCAGTGAACTGTAGAGCAGCCACTTCCTTGCATTCTTACATCCTCATGGCAGTTCTCTTTATAATTATACTAGCCATCTTTGCAGCTAGCTTTACTGTTGCCATTCTCTGCTGCAGTTACCAACTCTTCACAAAATCCTTTAGCCAACTTTGCAGATAGCTCTTCTGCTAACCACTTCTCAAAAATATTAAAGTTAAACTTTGCAGTTGGCCTAATTGGCTACTGCTCAAAATATTAAAACCAACTCTTACAAAACTGCAAGCAAATCTAACTGATATTTTTTATCAGTCTTTTTATAATCTTTATTGAGTCATGTGATAAAAACATAGCAACTGTTTTCAATCTGTTTAATCCATTTGAAAACAAGCTGGAAATTTTTATCAAAGTGTGATATTCATGTTTTTACTTTAATCTTTGGAATTTGACCAAAGGTGTGATAATCCTTTAGAATTTTTAATCTACAAAGATTTTTAACTACATAGTAGAAATGCAAACAAGCATTAATTTAAAAAGATATTTTGTACAATGTTTTAATTAAAAGAGTTTAAAAATAAATTATGCTTGTTTTTTTTTTAATTTCAAAATCAGAATTACAAATATTATTTATCAGACCTTTTTAAAAGTTTAATCTATAACAAAATTTTATTTTAAATCAGAATTATTGTTTATTATTCTTTTATTTCAGTGAATGTAGAAAATGTCTACAATAATTTTTGTCTGTGTTTATTTCTAGTTTTCCTTTCAACTTTATATATATTTATGCACACACTATATTACTGTAAGTTATGTAACCAAATTGAATACATTTTAATATTTCTTTATAATTTACTCCCTGCAAGATTGCAATTAATAGAAATAATATATGATTAAAATTATTAAAGCATATAGTCATTAATGACAAACACTTTCTCATAAAAAAAAAATTACTATGTTAACAATTAATTTAAATCTTAAATATGTGAGTATTATTTAAGCCTATATTGGATGGTAAAATAAAATTGCCTTATAATAAAAATTATTAGTAAAAAAATAGACTTTGATAAATATTTTATTGTTAATACTTTTAACCATCATTAAGAAATGAAATTTATTTCATTTAGATAATTTAAAAGAAATTTTTCTCTTAGTATCTGTTACTAATTTTAGCTTGTATATATAATTTCAGCTTAGATTTCATTATCTTCACATTTTCCTTGGCACATCGAAGATAACAAAATACAAATGTATGTTTTTTTTTTTTTTTTTTAAGTGTCATAGCATCGGCCGGGACGCGAATCCGCAACCCGGGCAACTGCCTGCAAATGCAAGGCAGTCACGCTGACCTCTCGACCACCAATGCAAGACAAAGTCACCTATCTCTTTGTCAATATAACAATCCATGGTAAATTTTAATAGTTTGATAGCTACATGGCAGTTAAGCCTAGTATTTGTTGTCGTAATCATTCCATCTGTTAAACGAGAGTACCAAACTCTCAAAACCATAATGCTACCAAGTGCAAGACTTTGTAATCAATGGATGCAGGAAGGTTTGTGCATAAAATCTATATCTAGTCCTAACTTATCCAACATCACCAGACTAGTTCATAACTTGTGGTTTTCATCAGTGGGAAGCCTTGGATTTAAGAGTACTGTGTCTAGATCTTAGGATCCAATACAACCCTCCAGCAGCCTCCTTACATCTGTTTGATTAACTGTAAAGCATTGGATTCTAAGACCTAGTTTCAGTGCTCTCAAATTCAAAGCTCTTCACTGATAAGAGCCACAAGCTGGAAACTAGTCTGGGAATGTTGGATGATTAGGCACTAGATAGGGATTTTATGCTATGCACAAACCTTCCTGCAGTCATTGTTTATGATGTTTTGCACTTGGTGGAACTATTGTATGGACAGTTTGGTACTTTTATTAACAGCATGTGAACAGATATGAAATGGTGATCATGTGATGTTTTGATGATATTAAATGATGGGAAGTTTTGGGTTCCTTCTCTTTTAAATAAATTTTCTACTCACAATATATATTTTCTTATTATAAGACCAAGGTCTAATGGTAAAAGTAAGATAAGATAAAACACAAAGTTTTAAGCAAAAGAAAGTATGTGTGTTCCTGTTGAAATTGTTTCTGTGACTATAGTGTTCTTTTTTTTTTTAAACACTGGCTTGTGAGCACATAGTTTTCTTTTTTTTAATCTTAATAAGTCATTGGTACCATTGGATAATAACTTAAATAAAATATTTCATTTTTAAATTTGTTAAATAAATGGTTCACATCCCAGATTCATTCAAAACAATAAAATATATTTTATCAAACATAAAACTGGTTTTTTATTTAGTTATTTATACACTAAATGGAAACTATAGAGGGCAACATGTGTACATCAAAATATATCAAATTGAAGTGAAAATAACAGCAATTCCCATTGGTCTATCTTTAACCAATAGCCAAATGGCAATAAACTATGATAACAAATACAATGATTCCACCCATTTCTTTAACACTGATAGTATTTATGCCGAGTTCATTGATGTTATAAATCACAGAGTAAAATCTATTTCTATTTGATCAATGTACATCATTCATGTTCTGATATTACAACCTAATTATTTGAAGAATAAACTGTGCTTTAGTTTTAACAATCCCCAAATAACAAATGAAACATCAGTTTAATAAATATAACTGTAAATGATCATAGATTATGATTTCAAATTAAAATGGAAGTAAGAACTGCAATTCCCATTAGGTTATTCTTATCCAATAGTCAACCATCATTAAACTTAGAAATGGAATGATCATTGAATAAACATTCATATACAGTATAATAAATGTAATACTTTTGCATACATGTGTGCATATGTATTTATATATTGAACTATTTCTATCATCTAATATTAAGTAATGAATGTCTTTAGAAAATTTAACTTTAAATTTTCTAATTACATTCAACTGTTAGTAATAGCATACAGGTGAGTATATGCACAATGTTTCAAGAGGTATTATTCTCCTCTCTTTTTCAGGTGTTTCTGGCCTGACCAGTATTAGCACAGGAATCAAGCCTGTGTTTTTAGATTCTTGAATATTGAATTTTAAGGTAACACTTTAACCAAATGAACGATCCTGCCAAAGGAGAAATTTCATACACTTATATATGAGGTTCCTACTCATTTTTCCACCTATTCCTAATAGCAAAGTTGATTAGTGGTTTTTATACATTATATATAGTCATATTAGTTTGACTTATGGAGTTATTGGCCATAGTTATATGAGAAGCTTCTTTGAATTTTCTTTTTATATACCTTTTCCTCTCTATCCAATATTTTCATATTTTCACAATTGAACATATATTTGTGGTTACCTACATGGTCTCCACATTAGACATATCTGTTTTCTCTCTTGTAATCATCAGTTTGTGCTCTTGCAACCACTTTTCAATGAGGCAACTGGTTTTACCAATATACATTTTCCACATTCACATTGTATTTTATAGATGCAGGTTTTGCTTTTCAGAATTTCAAGACTACACTTTGTAGACATTAAAATTCCTTGTAGTGTAGTATGGATCTGAAAAGCTGTTCTGGTATTATACTGAGTGCAGATTTTTTAAATTCTGTCTGCTATTTTTGGTATATCTGAATACACTGGAGTACCAATAATTGTTTGTTTTCTTTTGATGGTTCTTTTTGTTGTCTTTTTTAATATAGACTTAATAATAACTGATGGATATCTATTTTTCATAAGAGTTTGTTATATATAAATCTTTTCTTTTTTCAAATCACAGGTTTCTGAACAAACTTCTTTTGCTCTGTTTCATGGTGATAGTATAACTCCATGTTTTGTGTTTCTGGTGTGATTGAATGTATATACTAAGCATTTTCTTGTATGTGTAGGTTTTCTGTAAACTATGGTTTTAATTTTGTGAGCTTATATGCTTATATAGATCCAACACCAAGCTCTATATTTTAATAATCTCAATCATTATTTTCTATTATTTTTAATAAATTATTATAAGAAATGAATGTTATTATAAGCATAAATTGTTATATAGGTTATTAAATAAAAATTGTTTTAAATTAAGAAAATATTATCCCTTTTTATTCTGTAAAAGAGTAGCAATATCAAATGAAAGATGAATGAGGATACGGTTAATATTTTAATGAAGAAAGGCAAATTTTGGTAATAAAAAAAAGGACTGATAAGTTTGAATAATGAAAGTGACAGAATTGTGATCCATAAACCATGAATCCAAAACCAGCCACTCTTCCTTGGGGGATAGTTGATCCAATTGAAAATTTGAAGCTAAAAGTAGCTCTCAAACTTATATAGATTGCTGCATATCTCACTAAATTAATGTATTTTTTTCTAATATTTATGTTACGCAAGTAAAGTAAAAGATAAAATGACTTTTAACTTGCACCCAATCTCACTTAGAGAAACAATAAAGGAAAAGATAAAGCTAACTAGACTTGCCAGTTTTGGGGCACGTGAGAGTTGCACCAAAATTTCCATCCATGCATTATCATTAATCTAAAAACAATTAGATGTCCATTGCCTGACCAGTTTTGGCTAGTTAGTAGAGATGTGTGTGGATGATTTTTTGGTACATGAAAGTTAGACTGGATCTCTATCCATGCTTCATCTTCAAACTAAAACAATTAGATGTCCATTACCTGGAGTAATTTTGGTTAGTTAGTTGAAATGTGTGTGCGCCAGTTTAAAAAAATCTTAATCTCTTGAAAAAGGTTTGATTAAAACTCAGGTCACAAGTAACTGCAGGGAGACATATAACCATTGTACCATGTGGCTCTTCTGTTAGCTGTTTTTACATATGCATAATAATAATAATTGGAATTGTATAATCAAAAATAATTTATACATATATAAAAAAAACTGAAGCAATGTTCAATGAATTTTCACCAAGGAAAAGAAACTGATGACCAGGAATTAGAATAAATTAACAATTAGAGATATTTTGGTCAGATTACTAATACAGATGAACGTATAAAGAAAAAAATGAATCAAAAAATTAAATTTGAATGAAGGGATTTTTGGTACAAATAAATTAATAATAATAAAAAATATATACTTGGCTCTTTAATAGATATGTTAGTTTTTTCATATGGACTGGTATTTTGGACACTTGACAGAATAGAAATAGAGATATTTCAGATAACTCACTGAAGTATAAAGAAATAATCTGTTAGGAGTAACAAGTGGATTCAAAGTTAAATATGTGAATGAGGGAATAAACAGGTATTATGGGCATCTTTAAAAGAATTAAGAGATTGAAATGGACATGGCAAAACTCTCCATACAGTAGTGCCACCCTGTGCCAAACAGAAAGCTTGTGCATAAAATCCCTATCTAGTGCCTACTCATCCAATATCTCCAGACTAGTTTCTGGCTTGTGACATTATTGTATGGAGGTTTTTGCCTTGTTTAATAACAATTACGTGCTAGTATGAGAGATAGTGGTCATGTGATGTTTAGATTGCAATGGACTTGGTGTAAATATATTGCTAGAAGAAATAATAATACATGCATAGTTGAAGTTTTAAATTGGATCCCAATAGATTGGTAAAAAAAAAATTGAAAGAGACCACGAATGAGATAGATAAAAAAAAATAACAAAGTTTGTTGATGTGATATGGAGAAGCGACGCTATAGATCAGAGAAACTGGATTAAAGCAATTGGATTAAGCAACCATGGATGCGCTTTCGTGGTGCAATAAATTGGATATAAATAGGAAAGTGTTGATGATATAATTTATATATTTAAAAAGATAAAGTATGCTGAGGGTAGTCATTCGCGTCCAAGTTTGAAAATAAAACGTAGCGAATTTAATCTTACTCCATGTTAAAGTTGTATTTGATTATATATATATAATCAAATAGTTATACACACCCACATATATAATTGTTTTGCAACATTTTACTAAAACATATATATGATATTATACAGTATGGATAAAATGAAAAGAGTAGATAAATTTTAAATAGAGTGATTTAAACATATATTTAATGCAACCCTTCATTGATAAAATCTCTGCTTCTCTTTTAACTGTCTGTTTTTACTTGGTCGTATTATTGGGATGGTAGTTTCCCTCATTTTATTGGAATTGTTGTCATTTCATCCTGGTGAGGCTGTTCTGCGATGAGGAGGAGCGTGCCGCCAGGAAGCTGAGTCAGATAAGATCGCCACTTGTTGAGGCTTCCTAGCTAGTGGTTTGATAAAGTTGATACTTCATTGATTCTACCCAGCATGCATCAGAACAGATAGACAGTTCTAATAACCGAAATCTCTCCCATCTTTGTAATAGCTGCATTAGTCCTAGAAATGGTAATATGATAAACTTATTAAATGTTTATAAAAAAAAAACTATATTTTTGTTACTCTAAATTTCATTTAGCAATTTTGAAAAGAACTTGAAATGCTGTCTGATTCCCCCCTCCCCTCCGTCTCTGGCTTCTTTTCCTCCATCTCTTTTTAGTTCCATTTAAAATGGAAACTTTGTTTCAGTTTTGCAAATATTTCCATTAACTTGAAACATCAGCCGATGTTGTTTTTCCACATCTCAAGTCATTTACATAATTTTATTAGTATTTCTCTTTCCTGCCTTTTATTTCTTTCTGTTGTAGTGTTTTTATTATTATTTTGTAAATAAAAATTAATATAAAGTTTTATTACTTTTTATCGTAATAAATTATGATCGTATTTTTTTCAATTAGAAAGACATTAATTTGAAAATGTTATTAATGAGAATTTCCGAATTTTTATTTTATTTCTTTTTTTAAAAAGCATACGGGTTTTTTCCACTGCATCGTCCATCTTAGTTCTACTTTATACAATATATGTAATAAATTAGAATATGTGTCATTAAGTTTATATTATTAAGCCAATAATTTCCACCATATTGTGAGGTTAAGTGCAGGAAAAGAGAGGCACGATCTGGAGCTCAAGGTACATAGATCATGAAACAGTTTTGTCACTCCCAGAATTCAACTTGTCATCAACTCACGAACAGTCAATAATTCCATTATATAAATTAAAATCTTTTTTTTATTATTTTCCTCAGCCAGGAACAACAGCTATTTACCATCTTGTTAACTAGTATATAATTTGGTAAGTGGAACAGCAGAAAATTCTGGAGTTCAAAGTTCATAGGTCGTGGCCCAATTCATCGCGCTGCTACTCAAACTTCTTATGTACTCTGGGGCTTGTCGCCTGTGGATCACAGCTGCTTTCACACTTCCAGAGCTCAAACTTTTTACGAACTCCTGATCAATAAATTATTCATTTACATATAATTTCCAATTTTTAAAAAAATTAAATATATATTTTGATTTTGATTTCAGATTAAAGTAAGTTTGTTCCTACAACATTGAGGTCACTTTTGAATGGAATAAGACATTTTTCAAATAACTACAAAATCTCAAATAAGTTAAGTGTTTCTTTTACAGATTGCTATTAAATAGTTAACCATTCAATACTTGTCAATGCAATGAATATTTTAAATGAAAAAAGGGAAACTATAAAAATTAGTGGTTATTTAGGCTATTGAGAGACAGATACAGTTTCAGACTTCTTCAATATATGTCAAGAGGCCTTTGCTCCTTAAGGGCCATATTAGGTTATTATTACAGTTGATTAACATACTGAGTTGGCTTTTAGATATCTGAATCCCACTTAAATATTTTGCCTAAGTGCCTTTCATTTTTTATTTTGTTGAAAAATGATAGAGGATAACGATTCCTGGATAAATTCCCACAGAGAAATTTTAAAAAAAAAAAAATTATTTAATTGGAGTATTTATAATATTGGATTTGAGCAGCTAAATGTCTTTGGATCAAAGGTCAACTCTGTCACATCTAGAACTTGAATGTCACATGATATCCTGAGCAAAGAACCAGTAGAAGCCTGTGCACTTAGTGCAGTGGTATAATAGTGGATTCAAAGAATAAGAAAATCTCTGGATCATAACTCCATTCTCTTTTTTCCAATTCTTAAATATCATATAATCTCAGAGTGATGAACTATTTGATTGCTTTTTAATAGAAATTTTGGCCACAGATCATCATTTTAGTACTTGATCACTAACTAGATGACCTCTCTGAGCAATGTATTGCATTCTTAATAAATAAATAAATAAATATACAAATAAAATGTTCATTAATTAAAAACTATTGCAATAACAATAAAAATAATAAATATAATGGTAATTAACTATTATATACAGTCTTTCAATCCATAGAAGTACTTTCAGTTAATTCCTTAACCATCCTCAATTATCATTAAATTCAAAAAACATGTGGAAGCAAATGTCATCAACTCAAATCCTATGAATCCCAAATTTTAATGTTAGCAGCTTACCTATTAATTATATGCATGTTATTTCTATTTATTAAAATTGCCTTCTTAATTTTTATTTTATTATGGTTTCTCTCTTCATGAAGAATCTTAACAATATCAAACTTAAATTTATATTTACATGGTCCTTTCATGATTCAAGAAAACTGAAGCAGTCAATTCTGTGTTCTTAACATTTGCTGCTTGTCTGCTAATTAAGTCATGTTTATATTTGTATATTAGCATAGCTTCCTTTATTTTTCTTTTATTGTTATTTTTTTCAAAATGATGGGTTTGAAGTTCTTCTTATTTAGAAATTATAGTCTTTGCAAATATTCATCTGGTAAAGGCAAAAATATTGAAATATATTCCAATGAATTGTTAAATGTTGGCTACAATTATAATCATATATATAATGTTATTAGAGATTTTAATGCAAAATATAAGAATAAAAATTTTAATAATAAAATTGATTCTCCTGCTAATAAAAAAATATGGATATCAATCCCATATATTTAAAAAATAAACTCTTTCACCTTATATTATTTATTAAAAGTGGTCAAAATACTTTTAAAATAATTATAAAATACACCAAATCTTTTAAGAACTTGTTTTTTATTTTTTTTGCCACCAAAATGAAATATATATTAAAATAGATTTCCAACGTTTCGACTATTTCTTCATTTTTTCTATAGTCTTTTTCAAGAAACTAAAAATATATAAGAAAAAGAAAAAATTTATAAAAATTTTTTTATAAAACAAATAAAAACAAAAATCCTGCTACATATACATACTATCTTGGAAAATATATTCTTCACTTACTATGATTTTTTTTCATAACAGCTTTCAACTTTACATTTTGCTTAAATAAACATTTTATTGTTACAAAATATAGTTTTGTTTTGCGTTGTTAGCCGAGAGGTAGCGCAGCCACCATGCAAGCAAGTAGTTGGTTGCAGACGGTTGTGGGTTCGCGTCCTGGCCGATGCTATGACACATGGAAAAAAATATATATATATATAGTTTTTATCATCCTATCTTCAATTAACACATTAAACAAAAAGAAAGATTTGAAAAGGAAAGTTTATATATAAAGATGTTAAATCCTGTTTTGAATAGGATATTATAAAATAAAAGAAAAAAGTGGAAAGCAAATATTTTGTAAAATTTAATGGAATGTTTTTTTTTTTTTGGTTTTTTTTTTTAAAGAAAGAAAGGAATGTAAAAATGTGTTTTGTTTTTTTAAAAAAAGGAAAGGAATATAAAATGTGTTAATTGAAGATAGGATGATAAAAACTATATTTTGTAACAATAAAATGTTTATTTAAGCAAAATGTAAAGTTGAAAGCTGTTATGAAAAAGAAATCATAGTAAGTGAAGAATATATTTTCCAAGATAGTATGTATATGTAGTAGGATTTTTGTTTTTATTTGTTTTATAAAAAAAATTTTATAATTTTTTTCTTTTTCTTATATATTTTTAGTTCCTTGAAAAAGACTATAGAAAAAATGAAGAAATAGTCGAAACGTTGGAAATCTATTTTAATATATATTTCATTTTGGTGGCAAAAAAAAATAAAAACAAGTTTTTAAAAGATTTGGTGTATTTTATCCCATATATTTCAAATGATCAAGTAAATTTTATAAGGAAAATTTATAAAGGTATATGTGATATTGCATTTTACACACCTCCTACAATAAACAAATTAACAAATAACTGCAAAAATAAAACCTCATTTATAAATAAAAATTGTGTCATTTATAAATGGATATGTAAGTGTGGCAGTGGTTATATAGGTGAATCTAGATGTACATTGGAAAAAAGAACTAAAGAGCATTTGCTATTATTAAAACGAGTTCAGAAATCAAAACAAAATTGTATAGTCGATAATAATATTTTGCATCTGTTTTTTACGACCATAATAAATCATGTATTTATGGTTTTGACTTCAATTCTGATAATGTAAAAATATTGCAAATTGAAAAAAAATGACAATAAAAGAAAAATAAAGGAAGCTATGCTAATATACAAATATAAACATGATTTAATTAACAGGCAAGCAGCAAACGTTAAGATCATGTAATTGTGGGAAAGTTATCATCTCAAAGTTTTAGTTGACAAAGATGTCTGGGATAATCGAAAGTGTTCCTAAGTGGATAAAAAATTTTAATTATTTAGTGTATTTACAAATATTTAATTATATAATTACATATATATTTAATTTTATATATATATATCAAAACACAGTATATTGTACTAAATTGAAAAATCAAATAATCAGGTAAATTGAATGATTAGAATATTTTCTTCAGAAGATATGTAAAGATCATTTAACGTATATGCTTAGTCAATAATATATATATTTTTAGGAGCTTTAAATTCAAAAGCATTATTAATTTTTATAAAATTCTAAAACTTTATTTAATATGTGTATAAAATATTAAATACATATTAGCTGGTTATAAAACTGGTGATAATTGGCAACTGAATGAATAGAGCACCCTATGATTTGGTGTAAGGATAGAGTGGCACATTTTTCAAGTCCATGGATCATGCCCCAGTTCTGTCAATCTGGTGCTTGAATCTTTTTCTCCAAATAATTGAACCATTTAATTAGTTTTTAATGTGCTGAATAATGAAATGAGTTCTGCTTTGGCATAAAGTTATTCACCTTTTTTTATTTTTTTTACCAAATATGGAAATGTCATAAGAAAATGTAGATCATTTAGAGTCTCATTAGAATTACTTAATTAAAGAGTTTGAATATATTTTTTATAACAGTGAAAAAAAACTCATGAAATTAAGATTTGCATAACGTTTAATTGGTTCACTTGTTTGTGCAAGTATATAATAAAATAATAAACACTTATCTCATGAGTTTGTAAGAGGTTTGAGCAAATAGAATTATTAGCGATTTATGGTTCATGAGTTTCAAAGTCTGCCACTACACCATTGCACAAAATTATGCAGGGATGAGTCATGATCCATGGTTCATGAGTTTCAAAGTCTGCCACTACACCATTGCACAAAATTATGCAGGGATGAGTCATGATCCATGGTTCATGAGTTTCAAAGTCTACCACTACACCATTGCACAAAATTGTGCAGGGATGAGTCATGATCCATGGTTCATGAGTTTCAAAGTCTACCACTACACCATTGCACAAAATTATGCAGAGATGAGTCATGATCCATGGTTTATGAGTTTCAAAGTCTACCACTACACCATTGCACAAAATTGTGCAGGGATGAGTCATGATCCATGGTTCATGAGTTTCAAAGTCTACCACTACACCATTGCACAAAATTATGCAGGGATGAGTCATGATCCATGGTTCATGAGTTTCAAAGTCTGCCACTATACCATTGCACAAAATTATGCAGGGATCCATGGTTCATGAGTTTCAAAGTGTACCACTACACCATTGCACAAAATTATGCAGGGATGAGTCATGATCCATGGTTCATGAGTTTCAAAGTCTGCCACTACACCACTTCACAAAATTATGCAGGGATGAGTCATGATCCATGGTCCATGAGTTTCAAAGTCTGCCACTACACCATTGCACAAAATTATGCAGGGATGAGTCATGATCCATGGTTCATGAGTTTTAAAGTCTGCCACTACACCATTTCACAAAATTATGCAGGGATGAGTCATGATCCATGGTTCATGAGTTTCAAAGTCTGTCACTACACCATTGCAGAAAATTATGTAGGGATGAGTCATGATCCATGGTTCATGAGTTTCAAAGTCTGCCACTACACCATTGCACAAAATTATGCAGGGATGAGTCATGATCCATGGTTCATCAGTTCCAAAGTCTGCCACTACACCATTTCACAAAATTATGTAGGGATGAGTCATGATCCATGGTTCATGAGTTTCAAAGTCTGTCACTACACCATTGCAGAAAATTATGTAGGGATGAGTCATGATCCATGGTTCATGAGTTTCAAAGTCTGCCACTACACCATTTCACAAAATTATGCAGGGATGAGTCTTGATCCATGGTTCATGAGTTTCAAAGTCTACCACTACACCATTGCACAAAATTATGCAGGGATGAGTCATGATCCATGGTTCATGAGTTTCAAAGTCTGACACTACACCATTTCACAAAATTATGCAGGGATGAGTCATGATCCATGGTTCATTAGTTTCAAAGTCTGCCACTACACTATTGCACCAAATTATGCAGGGATTTGCATAGTCAAAAATACACCAATGTGATATAACACAACCCAATTAACATGACCTGAGCAATTCAAATTCAGCTTTTATGCTAATGCTGTATTACATGGAATTCAAATATCTAATCTTTCATTTTACTAACTTTTTGAATAAGTAAATTTGTCTAATGTCTATCTAATATTTTGCCCTACTAACTTTTGAATTAACAAATTTGAGCAATAATGCCAAGCACAATTGTTATAAGTAATAAATGTCAAAATTAACTTTTAAAACGTCTATCGCTTGACAGTTTATATTTGTAATAAATAATGTAAAGATTATCAATATATTATATAGAAAAAAGATTTAAATGTAAAAATAAAATGTTCAAATCATCATCATCATCAATCATTATCAATCCACTGCAGGAGGAAGGTCTTTCCAAGTTCAATCCATCTTCTCTGATCTTTAGCTTCTTTTTTCCACATCACCCCTGCACATTTTTTTATTTCATCCATCCATCTCACATGTGGTCTTTTTCTGGGTCTTTTACAATCTCTTGGAATCCAGTTTAAGATTTCAATTGTTCAAATATGGGGATTACGTACAAATATCTCAATAGAGCCTATTCAAAATACAAAGGTGAAGTTTGCTCATAAGTGGATTGATTTGATTTAGGGTTTAAGAACAATATTCAAGTTCATCCCTGTTTTATTTCAACATGTAAACTGTTTTATTAGTATGTAGTACTGTATGTATATCCTATATTTTCCATAGCTGACTGAATCCATATAGTTAATTCCATAGATAATGATCTACTTCTGCTAATAATTATGCACATCCAGATGTAAAAATCTATGAAGGAATTAGGGGGGAAATCTATGCAGAAATCATGGGATTAAATGCCCTTCACAGTTTGGTACAGTAGTAGACTGATGGAATCTGGAATTCAGAATCCATGAATCATGACCCAGATATGTCACTTACAGTGTTTAAACTTATGAACCCCCATGCAATAAACCACTTATTTATTTATTGATATAAATCATAAAAAATGTAAATAATGATTGAAAAATATTATTAAGACTGTATGTATAATTAAATAAAAGATTTAAACTTATTCCATAAGTAAAACTAATTAGATAGTTTTACATTAACTAAAGCTAATCTGATAGTTTTACACTCAGGAGTTCATATTAAATTCAGATATTGAAAGTGATATGAGACTCTGATCCATGGACTTGGAGCTCCAGATACTGCTTTTCTGTCACTGAAAAACTCATGGCTACTTTTCCCATCATTTCCATATTTGTAAAATTGATTTAATAATTAAAAATAATTAGATTAAATTATCATTATTAATTGGTTTTGTAAATGAATTTTTGTAGAAGATTGGGAAAAGAAATACATAACCTAATTAGAAAAATATCCCAGTGCATATCCTAGCTGAAAATTAAATAGAAAATATTTAAATGCGATGTGATGCACTATGACTTCTCATTATACAGAGTCAGGAATCTTTCAGCAACTATGCCCAGAGAAACTGGTTAGCCACATTATCTTATCTTTCCCTGTCCTGCGATTTCCCATATTCTTCTCTATCCTGCTTCATCCCATTTCCACAACATAATATTTATCAACTCCATGATCTTTATATCTAAATCCTTATCTTTATTCAAACTCAGCATAAAAACCAACAACCACGTTCTGTATAATCACTTTTATATTTATTCTTCCACAACTTCATTATTTGTACCCTTTCTGCTTCCAGGCATTTACATTCAATTAACAGATGCCTAACATTTTCTATGCCTTCCTTACACAACTTGCAGACTAAATCACCCACATTTTTCTATTTATGTGTATATTCCCTTGATGCTAAATATCCTATTTGAGACTTAAACAGTTCAGGGCGACTGCCTTGCATTTGCAGGCATTTGCCCGGGTTGCGGGTTCACGTTCCGGCCGATGCTATGACACTTAAAAAAAAAAGCAATAAACTATTTCCTTACTATTATCATTAATTAACCTGCATCCAATATTCCATTTATATATATATATAAACACTTTTTACTCTCCATGATAGTTTTCCATCTCTCCAACTCCCTATTCTTTATTAATGCATTTATTCTTCTACCCCATTCCTTGCACCTAGTATACTCAACAATTCTCCTAACAGAATCATCCCACTTTTTGTATAAGTATACTGACATAAATTCTTTATCCAAATCTTCTGCATACCATATCACCTTTCTCAACCATCGTGTTGCCAGCCCTTTACTCATAACCCAATTTAAATACTATTTTGGCTATTCTATTTATTACTATCCATAAATTGCAATCTACTGAACATTTTCATTTTGCTTTTTGCATTCTCATATAAAAACTTGATCATCCTAATACACATTGCTAACACATAGCACATTGTTATCATGTATTTACCTTGCTACTGCCACTTCCTTCCATACAATTCTATTAGATCTATCATATAAAAACATGTTAATTTCTTTATCAGTCCCTTTCTTTTCTTTGCTTCATTTATGATTTTTTTTCTCTCATTCATCCAAGCAATTTCTTTGATTACTTAAGATAATTCCAAAATGGTTATATATATTTACCACCATTAACTTTATACCTCTCAATAAAAATTCTTTCTCTTCTCTTTTCCCAGTATTAATCATCATTATTTTTAATTTTGATTTTTTCTTTATTGAATTTAGTCCTTATCTCTTGATCCACCCTTGTGCATGTTGTCCTCAGCATAACTTTCATATCTTCCCTTCTTTTTGTGCACAAGAAAACATCATCTGCAAGTAAAAGACCTGATAATATATATACTCTCTTGCCACTTATTATTGATATTTCTACCTGATAATATATATACTCTCTTGCCACTTATTATTGATATTTCTACCCCTTGCTCTCTCTGTTTCTCTCAAATACACCAAAAACAAAATAGGTGACATAGGGCATCCTTGCCTTAGTCTAACCCCATTTTTAACTTTAACTGATTCTATATTCCTTAATTGATGTGTATAGTAATTATTTTTATATAATTTCTTAATATTATCTACTAAAGATCCATCCATTCCCAAATTTACTAAACTTACCCATAATCTATTTTTATTTACTCTATATATGCCTTCTCTATATCTATAAAAACTATATATAACTGTCTACCTGTATTTTTACATATCTATAGGTTGTGTAACTACAAATAAACTATCTCCTATATGCCTATCCAATCGAAAATCTCCTTGCATTTCTCCCACTATATTATATTCTCCATCCATTTTGCTATCCTTCCAGCCACCATATATGCAAAAACATTATATAACACTGACATTAATTGCCTAACTTTCTATGATCCTCACCATTTCCTTTAAATGATAGTCTTACTCTTGTATTGCTCCAATTATCCAGAAAATCTCTCTTCTGTACCATCTTATTAAAGCTTGTCAATAGTTTTAATTTTACCCTATGTCCTAAATTCATTACCATCTCTGCTGCCTATCTATCCAAATCTCTTGCCTTTCCACTTTTCAATTTCTTCCCTGCCTCATTCAGTTCATTTTCTGTAAACCTAATATTTCCATTACTTATGTGCCTTCATGTTTGTTAGCACTCTCCTTCACATCTAACATCGTTTCTATGTCCATTACAATTATCTAAGAATGTATCTAGTTCTTCTTAGAACTATACTCTAATCCCTCATCATCTAGTAATACTATTTATCTCTCCCCTACATTCCTTATTTTAATACTTCCAAAATTTTTACTCTCATCTCTTCCACTTTTATTAATATCCTCCAACAGTCACTATTCAATTTCATTCTCCCTATACAATTATCTATTTTGGCCAACTCCTTTTTTTAGAATACTTTTCCAATTTAACATTAACATCTTTTTCACTTTCTTTGTTTTTAATAGCACACTTATATTCTCTGCATGCTTCTTTCCTCTCTTTTACATCTACTCTCACTTTTATTCTTCTGAATTTTCTCACCTAAAACCCCATTTGCCACTTTTTCTACTTCACCACACCGGTCCTTATATTCATCCCCAAACAACTCTTCCATGGTTTCTTCAACTTTTATTTTATATTCTTCTAACTTATACTTATCATTCATTCTCCATTCACATCTTGCATTATCCTTTCTACTTTTATTATTATTTTCCACCACATTACTATTTCTATTATAAAAAAAAATTATGATCACTATTACATACTCTTTTTTCATTATCAAACATTTTAATTTTCAATAGAAAGAGGGAATGAATAAATACATAATATATTGTGGGAAATATATTATTTCTAGACCATGTATATTGTCCCTCATAAATATTTGGCAAATTTCCAATGCTCAAATTCACTCTCTGACAAAATTTCTTTAAAATCTGTCCATTCTTGTTATCTACATCATCAATTTCATCAGTATGCCCATTCTTTCCCCCTATAACCATTATTCTCTCCCCCCCCCTTTTTTTTTGAAATTCTGTATATCCTTAGCTAGGCATTTATGTATGCTACTATTCCACTCCATTATAGTTTGACTATCTACAGTAGCTATATATATATATATATATATATATATATATATATATTGTAACTAGTCGGGTTTAAACCCTAGTTACAAGGTAGAAAGGCGCACACATATGTTATATAGTTTTAAAATTAGTTTCATATAATTTTGATTTTATTTCGTTTTAGTATTTATTTTGTTAGTGGGAGAAAATGTTTAAGATTTTATTAAAGTAAGAAAAGAGGGGGGTGGGGGGGGGCTTTGCGTTTTGTTTTTGTAAAAGTGGTATATGTATGTATTTGCGGTGTGGATAGACAATTTTAGAAAACGAACGTATGAATACATTTTGGATCCAAGATAAGAGATTATTGTAAGTAAAAGAAAAAAAAGAAATATATTAAACATCGAAAATCTTATCTGGGGAATTTGAATGAAAATTAAAAAGAAGGTTGAAGTAAAAAGTTTCCGGAATGTTAATTGCCAAAATGTCCGAAGGTGCGAAAAGTTCTTTCTGCTTATTAGCTTAACTGGCCATCTATACCACGTGGTGGGGAAGAAGGGGACGGACTGTGTTTGCGAAAACAAAAGAAAAAGAAAAAGTGACAGGGAGAGTGAGATGTAGTTTTTTTTTTTTAAACTAGTGTCAGATTATTTTTGGTCTTCAAAGAGGAAAGAAAAAAAAAAAAAGAAAGAAATATTTTCATTTTTTTTATATATATTGAAGAAGAATAGCTAAGGCTACGGCCGAATATGAGTACAGTGGGGTAAAGGCTTAAGCGTGCTGGGATTTCTGGACCTTGCCCCGAAGAGGCCATGCAGCAGTGACCGGAGAACATCGACCGGAGACCTATCAACTTTTCGCAAGGGAATCGATCCGACTCGGAATGAACTGAAGCGTGATGAACTGTCTCGTACGTTTTGCTGCGGATTTCATGTGTTTTCTTCTTATTTTGATATCCCCGGGGATCACATCGGACAAAAATTGCAGGTAATATGAACTTAAGATATTTTATTTTCCAAATATTATTACGTTTTCTGAAACCCTCAAGGAGAACGAACCAAGGCAAGAGACTTATATTTTTTTAAGATAAGGCCATTTTGAATACAGCTGATTAGATTTTATCTGTGTATACGTTCGTTTTTCTTATTCTATTGAAAGTCCACACAGAATACATATATAGGTTTTATTGGGTTATATAAATGTTAAAGGGTGCGGAAATATATTTTTATTAAAAGCAGAAAATATTATAATAAAAGATATGTTATTTTAAGGTATATTGCATGTGTGTGTTTTATTATTTGACTCATGGAATATAGTTCATAAATTTAGACGATTGATCCGAGTTTCGTTGTTGGTTGCATAGAGTGTCTCCCGTACATTTTCCTACGGTTTATTAGCCACCCGCCCTGAGTACTGAGCTAGTAGAGAGGCCCTATTACTATCGTATTCTTCTCTTCCAGCATAATACTTATGTAAAAAGTAAGTTTGGCGCTTGGAGTCAATGATTGACGTCCATAAATATGCTGTGAGAGAAATACGAATTTTCTTATCACTATTTGGCTTCATAAAGAAAAAAATAGATATTTTTTTATTTAAGATAAGAACAAATAAGTATACGGTATACTGAGCACACCCGTTACAATGGCGTCCCAACTAAGGCTTTATGAAGAATGGAATGTATGGGAGGCCGAGTAGAAAGATTAAAAATTCGATAAGGGAAAGGAGGGGGAGTAAAATAGAAATATTAGAGAGACGTGAAGTTTGTTTCGGTTAAAATGGTTTTAATTGAAAGACAGAAAATAGTTTTCCGAGTGGTTGATAAAGAAATTAGACACGTAGCATGGCGCTTTGGGGGGAGGAAGAAAACCTACCACGTTGTGATTTTGCAAGCAATCAAAACAAATTACTACGATTTTTTTTTAGATATCAAAATATATTTAGCAAAATATAGTGTGAATGAAAACAAGACTCCAAAAGAAAATGGACCAAGAAAAGAAGGAAGAATCGAAGATTTTGGAGGTCATTCTGGAAAGATTGGAACAAAGATTTCAAAAATTCGAAGATCGATTTGAGGAAAGGCTGCGAAAATTAGAGCAGCAAATGGAAAGAATAAAAGGAGTTAATCAAGGAGAAGAGAACGAAGGAGAGTCAAAGAAGGAAGGAAGTATAGATAAAGACGAGAAGTCTAAGAAAAAAAAAGTAGATGAGAAACAGGTTGAGGGAGAAAAGACAAAAATAGCAGAAGAAAGGGGAAGCCGTGACGAAGTACGTACCAGCACAGGCCCATGTAAACCAATTTTTAAAGGTTCGGCCATTTGCCGGCCAAATGGGAGAAGCTCCGTGGAGCACTTACAAAGTCTGGGAAGATATTTTAGCGTTAACCCGATGGCTGAGGAAAGCAAAATCGCTATTGCTTGCAGCAACTTAACCGGAAACGCGCTGTCATGGTGGAATTCGTTGTTTCAACAACCCACGACATTTGAAGAATATCAACGAGAGATGAGAGATAGTTTTTGGTCAGAGGATCGGCAAGAATTGGCTAGATATCGGATTATGCAGGAGAAATATAGGGAAGGAGAGCAGGAAAGTTTTTCACAATTTTTTCATCGACAAGTGGCAAAGCTGCGAACGTTAGACGCATGCAATTTAAAGGAAAATCACATCATTCGGATCGTGAGGCATAACATGCCGATGAAGGTGGAACAAATGATGTTAGGCATAAGGAAAGCGTCCATGGAGGAGGTAGCTGAGCTACTTAATGCGATTGATATGAGCACCTATGATTATAGTTTACCGATAGAGCGAGGAAAAGAAACTCACGATACTCGAGTTGTGAAATTTGGGACGGAAGAAGGGGGGGTCGGATTGGAACCCACAGGATCCCGAACGAGGGGATGGTAATACTAGACCGAAATGGCAGTATGAACATGAAGAGCCACGACCGCCACGCAAGCCGAATTATGGACAGGGAAAGATTTCGAGTTCATCCGGGCAAAAGGATAGCCGATAGAGTTAAGATATATACACGTAATTGGACATATGTTGAAAGTTTTTTTTTTTGGGTGTTTGTTTAAATTATTTTATTAGGGTGTGGGTTTAATATTTAACAATGATATTATTAAGTATAGGGGCCGTTATATAAGGCCACATTTGAAGTTATATATGTGTGTCGATTTTTTTTTTCCTCCATTGTTTTGAAGGCTAGAGAGTTAGATAAAGGTGGCTAGGGAGATGTGAAATGGGAGCGGTCTATCGAATATGAGTACGGTGGATGGCGGGTTTGGTTGCTTGGATTGGGCATGTGGTGTGTAGCGTCCTGTATATAAATGTTGTTCCCGACATGGTTGACCGACCTATTAAACTTAAGCCAATAAGTCTCCAAAGAGAGCACGGCACTCACATACCGTCCCACCCACAAAACTCCAAAAGCGAGCAAGGTCTGGGACGACTCCTGCTTAAAAGTCGGATTTTTGTTCTAGTTACCCACACTCATAAGACTCTGAAGTAGCAGAGTGCGGTTAGAAAGTCCTGACACATACGAAAAAAAAAAAAGAGATTTTTTTTTTAAAATTTTTTTTTGTGTTTCCGGTCACATAACCAAATAAGTCTGTGTGGAATTATTTGTGTTCGGTGCGTTGCATATCACATGCGTGTGAGTTGGTGGTTGAACTTATAACATATCGTTGGGATTGATGGTCGTTTATTTCTTTTGTTCTAGAGCCGCAGGGCAGAAAGTTATAAAGGTAAAAGATTTAAGGATGTATCGTTTTATTTGATAAGTTAGGCATGAGCCGTTCAAATACGTAGACCGTATTTAAAGGCTTCCGGGAGGAGGGTATTGTAACTAGTCGGGTTTAAACCCTAGTTACAAGGTAGAAAGGCGCACACATATGTTATATAGTTTTAAAATTAGTTTCATATAATTTTGATTTTATTTCGTTTTAGTATTTATTTTGTTAGTGGGAGAAAATGTTTAAGATTTTATTAAAGTAAGAAAAGAGGGGGGTGGGGGGGGATTTGCGTTTTGTTTTTGTAAAAGTGGTATATGTATGTATTTGCGGTGTGGATAGACAATTTTAGAAAACGAACGTATGAATACATTTTGGATCCAAGATAAGAGATTATTGTAAGTAAAAGAAAAAAAGAAATATATTAAACATCGAAAATCTTATCTGGGGAATTTGAATGAAAATTAAAAAGAAGGTTGAAGTAAAAAGTTTCCGGAATGTTAATTGCCAAAATGTCCGAAGGTGCGAAAAGTTCTTTCTGCTTATTAGCTTAACTGGCCATCTATACCACGTGGTGGGGAAGAAGGGGACGGACTGTGTTTGCGAAAACAAAAGAAAAAGAAAAAGTGACAGGGAGAGTGAGATGTAGTTTTTTTTTTAAAAACTAGTGTCAGATTATTTTTGGTCTTCAAAGAGGAAAGAAAAAAAAAAAAAAGAAATATTTTCATTTTTTTTTATATATATTGAAGAAGAATAGCTAAGGCTACGGCCGAATATGAGTACAGTGGGGTAAAGGCTTAAGCGTGCTGGGATTTCTGGACCTTGCCCCGAAGAGGCCATGCAGCAGTGACCGGAGAACATCGACCGGAGACCTATCAACTTTTCGCAAGGGAATCGATCCGACTCGGAATGAACTGAAGCGTGATGAACTGTCTCGTACGTTTTGCTTCGGATTTCATGTGTTTTTCTTCTTATTTTGATATCCCCGGGGATCACATCGGACAAAAATTGCAGGTAATATGAACTTAAGATATTTTATTTTCCAAATATTATTACGTTTTCTGAAACCCTCAAGGAGAACGAACCAAGGCAAGAGACTTATATTTTTTTAAGATAAGGCCATTTTGAATACAGCTGATTAGATTTTATCTGTGTATACGTTCGTTTTTCTTATTCTATTGAAAGTCCACACAGAATACATATATAGGTTTTATTGGGTTATATAAATGTTAAAGGGTGCGGGAAATATATTTTTATTAAAAGCAGAAAATATTATAATAAAAGATATGTTATTTTAAGGTATATTGCATGTGTGTGTTTTATTATTTGACTCATGGAATATAGTTCATAAATTTAGACGATTGATCCGAGTTTCGTTGTTGGTTGCATAGAGTGTCTCCCGTACATTTTCCTACGGTTTATTAGCCACCAGCCCTGAGGACTGAGCTAGTAGAGAAGCCCTATTACTATCGTATTCTTCTCTTCCAGCATAATACTTATGTAAAAAGTAAGTTTGGCGCTTGGAGTCAATGATTGACGTCCATAAATATGCTGTGAGAGAAATACGAATTTTCTTATCACTATTTGGCTTCATAAAGAAAAAAATAGATATTTTTTTATTTAAGATAAGAACAAATAAGTATAC